>JAIUZE010018672.1:0-19981 GCA_022085475.1 Heliosperma pusillum
GATGTTTTCCTACCTTGTGGTATAGCCTCGAGTTACAATCGACTATGGACGGTACTAAGAACTTATGCCTGTTTGTAGAAGTATAAGTCTTTCATGTTTGGATGATTCTATGAGTTCTAGAAGGTGAGATGCAAGCCGGCTAGGATTGATAGAGTTTGGATTAACGGTTGTTAACTGATTCACATGATTACGTGTTGATTAGGGTTTGAGTGTATCAGGGCCATGTTACTTGGTAACCGCTGAGCCAGCATACCAGCTTCCCTACCTCGAGTTATATTTTATTACCGAATTCACATGATAGTTTTCATATGCTAGGTTATATGTTAGTTAATTGTTTCATAACATGAAAAGCATACAGTATATGTTAAAGCTTTGTATTTTTCCATATACATCTCTTTTATGTTATTCATCGTTTTTATTAAAAACTCGACATTTTCGTGGCTGGGAAGAACTCGGAGTTAATGCCCCACTGCTGTTGCTTCCGTGTTTATATTTAATGCGGTTGGCAGGTTTTTGATGCATACTTGGGTACATTGACGAGCTAGCGAGTGAAGTATTACCTTGGACCTATATTCGGTTCTTAGGATTGTATTATATTATACACTCTTTTATTTCCGTATTTATACGGGAGATATGTCTCCCGTTTTGGATACTTCTTATGTATAATATTATTTCCTTTTTGTTACGAACCTTTTTCTTTAAGACACCTTTGTTATGATGAATATATTTAATGGTAGGTTCGGTTTTTAAAATTTACCGATTTTCACTAAATTGAACCTATTAAAAACGTACTCTCATCTTTTATTTATTGTTTATCTTTCCGCAAATTCGAGGGTGTCACAAAGTTCATAGATTCACAATACAAAAGTGTGAGATTCACAAATTGAGGCCCTAGATTCACAAAAGTGCAAGTTGAGCTGCTTGTCTACTAAACAAAAGTATTTATCCCTTGCTAAATTATGGAAACGCATGTCTTCTAAATTATGAATTTACACCGTCTGTATTGTCTTCATCCCTTGATCCCACTGATTTATCCCTTGCTCCTACCAGCACAAAACAAAAACTTTAGGCGAAAACGTATACCAACAAAAACAAGCAATCGTATAGGATTAGTTAAAAAATTTACACCAAAGTTATATATAGAAGGAAATGACATCAGTTTTAAGACAATAAAGTATACCTTCATAGTATTTTTCTCCCATATAAGTGTTGGAGTAAGTGTCCTCCACAATAGTGCATTTATATAATAAATCTCATTTGGAATATACGTGGCATGATTAGTATATTTTGATACTCCACGTCAATTGATTAACGTAAATCGGTAACGCTTGGCTGACTAGAGTTTGACGTTATTGTCGTATGACGGCGATAATCAACTGATCCCTTTAGGTCACACCTATAGGATGAGACCCAAATAGAATACTAATTATTTGTATGCGATACAGTTTAATTAGAGCATTACATATATTTGATATGTACGTTTAGTTACGAGAGTTAGTTTTGGAAATTGAGTTAGGAAACTCATTCCACTTAAGTTTATTAGTCATTATACGATAACTGACTGAATAAATTTTACGTCTTATTTTAATACGATTAAATAAGATTTAATTTAATGATTAATCGTTAATTCATTAAATTAGTTGAGGTTATGCATATATTTTGAGGTAGAGGTAATTAGTTAATTATATTTACAAAGAGTTGTAAAATAAATTAACTGGACATTGTGGGACCCATTATATATTGATATAATGGTTAAATATCACTTAAAAGTTGAGTGTATATTGATTATTAATTTGAGTCATATAATTGTTATATGATCAAATTAACACTTAATTATACAAGATAATTAAGCATATGATTAATAAGTATTTGTGGGACAAATATCAAAAATCAAAATGGTCCATAATGGACACATGGGCACCGGTTTGTGCATGTGAAAATGGCATGATTATTGTTCTATTTTATGTCCACAATTCACTTGGTGATTGTGACATTACATGATAACTCTAATCATCAATACCATACTTGCACTCTACATATTTGCATGAGAAGAAATTATCAAAATGAGAGGCCACATGGGGCATATAGGTGCCGGCCAAAGAGCCTTCATAAGGGCAATTGTTGTTCATTTTTGGTTAACTTCATTTTGGTGTTTTATTCTCACATCTCTCTAAAATCCTCAATTTCTCTCTAAAACACACATGCAAACTAATATTCTCTACCATATTACTAGTGTAGTAATACAATAATATTAGTAGTATTTATCTTCACTTATTATCTAGTAAATAATAAGTTTAGATTATTTGGGTTTAATCTTGGGTGCAACAAGAAGGAGACCTTCAACTTTGTAGGTTATTTTATGGAGGATCATCCACTAAATACATGCTCAAGAACAATAAGAAGGAGTTATTATTGTGCCCATATTGGACCGAAAATTTCCATTGTAAGGAAATTCATCTTATCTTTATATTTATGCTTTTATATTTGCATGCATGATAACTAGATCCTAAATTATTAAGTTAATGTAATTTAATAAACTAATTAGAGGAGTCTAACTAGAGGTCTAGGACTTTCATGTGGTATCAGAGCACAATTGTTACATGCATGTTGATTTTAAGCATTAAAATCGAGTTATACGATAACTTGGGTAAAATTGAAAATTTGT
The DNA here is from genome assembly GCA_022085475.1 of Heliosperma pusillum. Taxonomy (NCBI): domain Eukaryota; kingdom Viridiplantae; phylum Streptophyta; class Magnoliopsida; order Caryophyllales; family Caryophyllaceae; genus Heliosperma; species Heliosperma pusillum. The sequence continues at coordinate 2,666 of JAIUZE010018672.1, forward strand.
GTTCAAAGTTGGTTTGCACGAAATTTTTGTTTTGCATGCATACCTACTGACCTCAAAATGGTTTTGGTCACATTTGGTGATTTTATGGATTAATTTGCTATTTATTTTGATTTATGGCCTTTAAATCATGTTAATATGCATATTTTATGTTAAAAGTTAACTAAAAATAGTTGCATGTTGATTCTGGCCATGAAATTTTGATATGATCTCACATGCATGTTGGTTATACTGTATGTAAAATTTCGTGACTTTTAATTAAGTTTTGCATGATGATTGATTTTTATAAGATAAAAGTCAATAAAGTGAGATTATTATGATCATAAAATTGAAACGTCCTTTTATGGTCTTGAACATTTTTGGTACATTTTATAATCTGACTTATATCATCTTGGTGAAATTTTATAATTTGTTTCACTATTTTACTATATTTAATGGTTTTTATTTGATAAAACCGTTGAATATTAAGTTATTTGTTCATAAAATTTATTCAAAATTTTTGGGCAAATGTTTCTGGTTTTAACAGTTCCTGGAAATGTTCCAGAATGTACAAATTTTTTGGTTTCAAATTTTTATGAGTTTTATAATTAATTTTGGGTTTATTTCATAAATGTTATGATTAAACCTCTATATTTAGCAAATACGATCAATTTGAACTAATAAAATACAAACGAAGTTAGTGGGGACTAATTTTGAGTTCTAAATCAGTTTAGATAATTAGTTTGAGCTTAAATACGATTTAAGTGTTGATTATTGATTTTTAATGGGTAAAAATCGATAAAATCCATAAAACCGAGCTAGAATGAGCATGATAAGTGTTAAGGGCGATTTTGGCATGATTTTACAGCATTTTATTTATGTTGTTATTGTTGAATGAATGAATGTCATTTATTTAATTTTTAATGCAAATTGTACCTAGTATGGCCTAGATTATTTTAATCGGTATTACCCGTAATGCAAGGGAATACTGATTCGGTTGTAATTTTATTTGCGATCTCGTATCGCCGTTTGTAATAATTTAATTTCATTTTTAGATCAAATGTATAATAGGAATTTTATTTGTATCTTTTTGTAATTAATTATTATGAAGACGGAGATTCCCGAAGTCGGTGTTCAAAAAGACGGTGCCAGGAAGAGGCAAGGGGCCAAGGAGTTGGTTTCCGATTTTGTAATCTACTAGTTAATTAGATTACCTAGGTGGCCATACTAGGATTTATTATTTTCTTGATTTAGTTTTCCGCTCATGCCAAAATCGCCAACATGCATCTTTATTTCTCGATTGTCAATTCAAAGTTATTCAAAATTCACCGACTTAGTTCGCTTATAGGGAATTAATAACAAAATTGAAAAGACCTCTCACATAACTTAAAAAAAATTGAGATTTAGCCTTACCAATTGAAGCACCTATGAACCCCGTGTTCATTAGGGCTACCACGCTTGTGGGTCCCTTTTTACCTCGGGTAAGTAGGGTGATGCGATCACAAGCCAAAATTGGATTGGACTCAACGAGATAAGCGTTATCTTGGGACTAGGAGATAGATTTAACAGAAATCCGTCAACCAAGAGTTCTAAATGTAGAATTAGTCAAGTATTGACTTACCATTTTGTAGATAAAGGTAGCATGCGATGACTATTTTTGTCTAAATATGGGTCTTGGAATCACTTATATAATTTCGTGAGGGGTCATTATATGAGTGACTTGTTAAAATTGTTTTACAAGTAAATTATATTTAAGCAATGAATGTTTATTTTCCGTTGATATTTATTTTATACGCGCAAATGACAAATATTTTATCCTTCTATGAACTTGTAAATCCGTTCAATCGTGGAAAGGGTTTCCATTATTTTATACGGTAGCATTTTGATTGCAATCTCCGTTTATACCAACGTAGCTAAAGACAAAATGAATTTTATCTTTTGATCCTCATATTCACCATTGCAAATGTCTCTTATGAAGAGTAAATGAATAAGTCACACTTAGTCAAAAACGTTTTGATTTTTAGTGACGTCTTCTTATAACAATGGTACAATCAATTTTTGCTCCAAAGAAAATATTTGTATTTTGGGATGTCGTCATTATGCTCCTTATCGAGGCTTACCTCAAAAGAGGCCAAATCAGTTGGGACGACTAGGTTAATCGATTTATTTAAAATCGTGAATAACCAAATACCGTAGTCACTTCATGAAAGGTTTATCCTTTTGAAGGTAAAACCATGAATGAAATGAAGAATAGTCTTCACAATAATTCTAATATACTTATCTAAGTAGATATTCATGAAAGTGAGTGGGAGCACTATGAATGATGTTTATATTCTTAATTGTTAAGACGAGGTTCAAGAGTAGGTTGGCACGAGTTTGGCACAAGGCAAGGGAAAAAGGCAAGACTATTTTGAATAGTAAAGTCAAAACCCAAGCAAGGTGTCGAACCCAACTTTTTGACGATTCTATTTTACAGTGTAGGACACAAGAAAAGAATCTGCCCCAAGTTTTTCTAAAGAGTTATAAATTGGGTGTACTATTTTCACCCATAATATCTATATGATCGACATTTATTTTGCAAAATGCAAGTTTTGGGTATTAGATACCCATTATGGTTTTCATCTATGTATTCAATGCATATAATAATGATTCGTGCGACGACTAACTATGATTAAATGTCGACCTACAAGGGAAATATAACTATTGTAGTTTTATTTCTATAGAGACATATAAAAGTTATAATGTGATCAATCTAGTTTTGGATTTAGAGGTATACTTTAATAAACGTTATTATGTACATAACCTCTAAATAAAGAATATAGTATCCACTTTAGTGTACGACACAAGTGTTTCACTTTTGTGAATAGAACAAACGTTGTATCTTTTTATGCCTATACTTGGTCAATGGTTATCCCATACCAATCAAAGGTAATTATATTCTTGACCTAAACTAATAATTACTTGTCATATAGATTGTAAAGGCTCAAAATTGGTGACCCTAATCTAATATTAATTCTGGATTGTGTAGCACATTAAGAGGCTAGTATTAACAACTATCCCTAAACCATCTGATTTTGAATCTTATGGTGCGTGCGAATCTTGTATTCAAGGCAAGATGATTCGTGCCCTTTTTATTTAAAAGGAAATCGAACTAGTAAGTTATTGGCCCTATTACATTAGAATATGCGTGGTCCAATAACAAACACAACCAGAGATGGTTATGACTATTTCACTTTATTACCAACGATTTAAGTAGATATTATATTTGATTCTACTTAATGAGGTACTATGAGAAATCTTTGAAAAGTTCAAAGAGCTTCAATGTGAAGTAGTTAATCACCAAGAGTATTAGACAAGGACTTACGAGTAAATCGTAACTATAAATATCTAAGTATTGACTTTGATTTTCACCAAAAGTATTGTGAAATAGTTTCACGAGTTAATTTCTCTAACACACATTATGAGATAAGGTGTTGTTCCATAGAGAAACAGAACCTTATACGATATGGTTTTGTCTTTGTAAAGTCAAACTGAGCCATTTTGACTAATCTTGGGATCTTAGTATTTTTGTCTGCTATTTCTTTTCCCACCATATTAAAGCACATTTAAAAACAGTCGGATTTTATTTCATATACGATATGGATAGGTAGCGTACCTAATTTATAAGTTATCCGAATGAAGCAAGTGCTCAATAATCCCACATTGACCACGAGAACAAAGCGTTTGTGACTCGTGATGCTGTCTTTCAATAAAAATACGATTATTTCTTGTTAAGACAGAGTGGGAGAAAATGTTTCAAGAGCCACAAACTAAGCATATAGTCCGGAAAAAGTTTTCCTCATTGCTTGTTCAGTAGTTGTTTCTTCGGAACCTAGGAGGTCAGGTGGGATTTTATCACTCCTTAATAGTGATGAATTCTAATATGTGACTTATAAAAGACTGTTTCTAGTCCCAACTTCTTGCTATGGCTTAGAGTCATACGATTCGTAATGGACTCCATGCATGATGGTCAGGTATGTGACCTGATAAATTTTACCTGAAGAAGTACGACCTCTTCAATGTAAATTGATTTTTAAGATCGAAATTTGCATGGATAAACATTACAATGTTTTCCAAGATAAATGGGTAGGCAAAGAGTTTTGCACCAACCTTAATTCTTTGATCCATTCGAATATACATAGCGATTACAACATATCATAATAGTATGATGTCAATTGGACCTCAAGAACCACCTTCTTGAATATGATTCTAGAAGAGGTAGTATATTTTATATTCACCTGTGGATTCGTAGATCCTAACTATCCTAAGTTAATTTGCAAGCTTAAGAGGATGTCTTAAGTAAGCACTAAAAAGTTGGAATTGGTGTGTTAATCATGCTGTAAAATATTTCTCGATATCTCGAGGAATTATGTTTATACATGAAGTTTAGTGGGAGTAATGTGGTGTGCATCAGTCTTATATGTGGAGACATATTGATCATTTTAGATGATGAAATATTTTGGAGAAATAGAATACATCTTTTAGATATCTGGATTTATGAAGATAAATCTAAAAGGATACTAGCGTTGAGTCAAAATTCTTATATTGATAAGATATTTGACTAGTTCAAGGAAGTTGAACACATGATAAATTGATTCCTTTTTGCTTTCGCTGCGGGATCAATTATATACGCTGTGATGTATACTCAATCTGACATTTCGCATGCTTTGAGTATGACGAATCATTTGCAATCAAATCCAAGTGAGAGTCACTTGATAGCCTTACAGAACATCCTTAAGTACTTGCGAAGGACTAAAGATATGTTCCATATGTTTGGAGTTTATAGTGAGTTGTGTGTAAGAGTTTACACGGACTTCAGTTTCCAAACTGATCAAAGTGATTTGAAATCACGAACTGGCTGTGTTTTATAGAAGATTTATCTGTTGGAAGAGTTCCAAGCAGAAAAGACTATTGGAAAGGTTCCAAGTAGGAGTGACATTTTCAAATATAAATGTCATGCATCCGCTGGAAGTGTTCCAGGCAATTTATCATTGCGGATTTCACAACGGAAATGGAGTACATTGTGTCATATGATGATGCATATGAAAGTAGCTTGGATTCGACAGTATTGGAGGGACTAGAAATAGTTCATATAGCTGTATATCCTATCCCATTATACTGGTAAAACAGTGGGAGCTACCTTTAGGCTAAGAGTCCTAAGTCTAGATTCTAACCTAGACATGTACTCAGAAAGTTTTATGTAATATGAGATTACGTAGACAAAGAGAAATAGCAATCAGAACAATGGGAGAGATGCAAGTATTGCTAATCCATTAGCTATGCTTTTGCAGGCTGAACATGATAGTCATGTCATTTCAATGAGATTGAAATATGTACCTGAATTGCTGGAGATTATGAGATATGAAATTATTGATAGCGTATCAATTTTTACAAATATTAGATAATCGCATTCATTGTTAGAGTTTCATTAAAAACCCCTTATTTAGTTTGACTAAATTTTAATACTTTGTTTATCCGAATTGGTTGAAAGAAAAGTTGAACCCAATTAGTCTTATTATAGCTAGCAACAATTATGAGAAGAAGATCAAAGTTAGACATAACTTTGATAAAGTTTGTGAGACAAAGTTATAACAACTTCAGGAATAACTTTGGAAGTGAACATGGAAGTTATAGCTAACCAGGCATAACTTTAAGGAAAATCGCTTCAAACAAGATCTACATAAATCTACACAAGACTCGAGATGGAGGGTCTTTGTGATCAAGATGAAGAGATGATCCGTATACTGAAGATCTTTGTGAAGATTAGATAGTATAGGTCGTCATTCGGTAACTATTCCATTCGAGAGATTTTATGTTCAAAAGTTATAGCTTTAGTCTATGACTTTGGATGATAAAATATTGATGCATGATTTTGGAAATAAAATGTTTTGAAATGTTTTCAAAAGTGAAAGAGTTTTATTTTTATATTTATCAATTATTTTAATAGAGAATATATTTATGAGATTCTATTGGTTAGTAATACAACTTATGGGTTGTCATGCTACCTAGGGTTTCTAATATATTCTATCTCAATTTGTTGTTAACCTAATTAGCCCACCTAGTGTTTGAGCCATCTAGGGTTTCGTGAAACCTAGTATTGTGCCACCTAGGGTTGCGTGCCTCCTAGGGTTTCGTGAGCTAGAGGATTTCGGCCAACCTAGGTTGTTTCCTTAGTTTACCTAATCTAGGATTCTACTATATCTTTACAACAATATTTTGAGATATCAAGATAAATATATTTCTATAAGATAAACCAAATAATATTTTGAGATAAAGATATTTCTAAAAGATAAGCAAATATTATTTTATGATAAGATAAGTATCTTTATTAAATATTATACTAGGGTTTTAGATCTACTATGATTCTACTACTATAAATACTCATTCACATACAATTTGTAAAATACACGAAATACACACATATTCACACGGCATCTATTTTACTTGTGTTGATTTTCCAAAATCGTTTTAAAGCAAACCTTTGAGCAAATATTTATTATTTTTAGAGTTTGTTTTTAAAAGAGTCGTGCATCAATTATTATCAATCGCTTGAGTGAAATACGTTATTGGATAATAGTACATCATTATAAGCTTACAATTCTTTAACGGGAATCTGTGTGAGTTATATTGTACTTTCTTATTAGCGTAAGATAGTATAGAGTATTTAGCGATACTCACCTTGAGTTATAATCATAGTGTTGATTATACGAGTGGGTTGGTAATTTTTGTAATCCGTAGAAAGGTACTAAAAATTATTAATCGAGAATAGTGGACGTAGGTTTCAACGTGTGAAACTGAACCACTTCAAAAATCGTGTGCCTCTCTCTTATCTCTTTACTTTTCGTTATTTCGTTATTCGCGCTTACTTTGATTAATTAATTAGTTGATTTTAATTCATAAGATCAAATAATTAATTACATATCATATAAATCAAAAAAGTGGGGCTAGTTTTTAATACTCAATTCACCCCCCCCTCTTTCGTATTCGATCAATAGACTCTACATTGATGATCATTGGCTTTTATAGGGATGCATGGCTGCTGATCCCTCGTCCAAATTCGTACCCTAGTCAAAGCATTAATGTACTCATTTAAGCTCGGTTTGAAGAAGAGCCAAGTAACGTCCTCTTGCAGAAATACCCGATCGGGTATTTGGTAATCCGATCGGGTTTTTGTGTAAGATGGATTCTCCGTCTTTTCATCTTAGGCACGGAATCCTATGCCTTGGTCTTGGTCAATGCAATGCGGAATTGGGCTTGGGCTGATCTTCTCTTGACTTGGGTTGATATTTCCTTTTAAAGTTCAAAGCCAAAATCCAAATTGAGTTCATTCGAGGAAGGATGTAGCGGAATCGTAATCAAATCGTGAACTGGCTATCATCAATTCCTTGAAAACTCGTATCCTAGTGTCTTTGCTCCATAAAGTAGGAAAATATAGCAAAACCGCTTCATTTCCTATAAAACGAGTCAAAACACGCAAAACAACTAGAATAGCAATATTAGCTCGTTAATCACTTAACAATGTGCATAAATCGTATAGAAATCGAGCTAAAACGGGGGATAAATCAGAACAAAATATCACTTATCAAACTCCCCCAAGCTAAACCCTTGCTTGTCCTCAAGCAAACATAACAATCATAACCAGGACAAGGGTAGCTAACAATGATCAATCTATCAAACGAATCTCAACAAGTAAGCTCTTAATAAGTAGATGAATCATAAGCCCGCAACAACAAGGGCGAAGGAAAATGTGAATCATGGTTGAGATTTACATAACGGCGCAGCATAGAAAATATTCTTTGGACCTTTTCAGCTCTTGCATGATCTTTTTGACAATGGACTCTCACGGTGCACTCTTCACTCAAATTTTTGTAAAATCGGAAATATTGGTTCAAATTTGAAGTGACACTCACCTATCTACAACTTATAAGAATGTGCCCGCAGTCTAGTATGGTAGACAATCCAAAATCATTAAGTAAAACTAATCATGATCAAAATATAATGTAAGAAGCACTAGTAAAGTAAAGAAGAGGCTTGGGAAATTTGGGTAAGAAAGTGGACAAATGATTTTGGTCATGTGGAGCTTAAAGTCAAGCTAGTAATAACCAAATGTGTAGTGGATACTCAATCCAAATCATACCAATTCCCATCAACAAAAGTCAAAGCCAAAAGCAGCATATTTGCTTATTAAACATGACAAACCAAATTACGACTTCCCATAATTTTCTTTCTTTTCATTTCATGGAAGCGTTTTTCCTCTTTTCTTTTTGTTTTTTTCTTTTGAGCTTTCAATTTCATTTTCCACTTTTCATCGTTCTTTCAAAGCTCTTTTTTTTTTCTTTTTCTCATTCACATCAAAACCCGGAAATCAGCAATCCCGAGACAAGATCTCACCAAATGGTGGCATTATCAGAACATCGCAAAAGCACAGAACACCCCTACACATATAGTCGGTTACTAGCTCAACAAAGGTAGGCAAAATTATATTGTAGCTAGAGAAAGAAGGGTGTTTTTGCGAAAGGTGAACAAGAGATTGAATGGCTTCAAAATGTAGATCATGACAGTAATACTTATAGAAAATGGAGTAAAAACCATACTTATGCGTTTTGATGTAACACAGACTATAAGGAGAAACTACTCACTCCTAAACTGGGATCGGGTTCAGATGTACCGACCACTAGAGGCTCTACCTTACAATATGAGTAGCTTGCCAAAGTCAAGATCAAGCTTAATTAAGTCCAAATGCAATTTCCTACCTACTATGTACAAGACATCCCCATGAATGCATAATTCCTCATAATAAAACGAAACATCAGCTTATAAAAACTATAAAATGAGAAATGTAAGATGGAAATGATCTTTTCTTTTTGTGTTTTGATTTTTTCGATTTTTTTTTTTTATAAAATAAAAAGAAACTAAGAAAATTAAAAGAAAAGAAACTAAAAAAGAAAACTAAAAATCTAAATGCAATCCTAAATGCAGTTCCTAAATGCAAATCCTCCCCCAAGCTAAAACTTCACATTGTCCTCAATGTGCATGCAATTATATCAGAAACAAACCGAGAAATGGCTGATAGCACATGGAACAGAGAAACGATATGAAATTCTAATGGGAAAAAGGGCGTAAAAAGAAAACTAAAAATGCGAAAAATAAAGGAAAGACATAAATTCTTTCAAAATGGCTAGCCTCCCCCAAGCTAGTATGAACAAGGGGAGCTCATCATCAAATCACAAAGGCCACCAGCCACGGCCTCTCCTCTCAGAAGGAGGCGGCTCGGGTGCGGATCCAGAAGCATCTGTGTAGTAGGTATCATCTACAGAATGATTACTACCACGAGAAGGAAAGATCCCGGTTGGGTTGCTGGCTCCTAAGGACTGGTACTCCTCTACTTGGTGATCTCCAAAATCACCTCTATATCCCCCAAAACTCTCGACGCCATAGTCGGTTCCACAGTAATCAGGTCCGGCTCGCGGCACACCTGCACCATAAGCAGCACCATACCCCCTTTCGGGCCAAGTATAAAAAGACGGGTGGGGGCCCTCAGGTCTAATCACACCTTGCCTAGCAAAGTGGTCATACATGGGGTGCAAAGCAAGCTGCTGGTCGGATTGAATTCTATTGACGGACAAAGTTAAGGCTTCAAACATGGCGGTCACATCGCCCTCAGCATGGGTCGAGTGAGAGGATGATCCTACCTCAGGGCGGCGGGATCTAAGCTGAACAGGGGGGTCAATGGGGGTAATATCCCCAACAGGAAGGTAGTAAGTAGGTCGGGGTAAGATAGCCTCACCCTCTTGAAGTGGAGGTCGCTGCCGAAGAAATGGAATTTGCTCTACCTCGGCGGTCAACTTGACCGAATCACGGCCAGCAATCCTCTAAATCATATGGGGGTGAGAAGCACGAAACCAGTTGAGCTGAACAAAATAAGCATAATTCAACCCATTTCCCATCTCGGTGGGAGGTGTAGTCAATGCCTGAAGGTCGGTGGTGGCTTGGTTAAAGCCACAAACTCGCATAGCAAGGTGAGTAATAAGACCTCCATAGACAATGGCAGTGTTCTGAGGATTAATAGCTTTGGTCAACTGAACAGCAAAATGATACGGAACACTAATAGACCATGGTTCATCACCATTCACATTCAAAAATCCTCCTAACATTTCTAACTCTACTCGTCTCACCAAATGAGGTTCAGCACGACCCAAAAAGGTCCATCCCATGAATCTTTGCCAGATTCTAATGGTGGGATGATCGATATGTTGGTGTGGGATATGATCCCAACGAGAGACAGGGTAAGTCGAAATAGCACTCCAAAGTAGGCTAACATCAAAGCCTTCCGGAGGTGAGGTAACAGTATTTTCAGTGGTGAGACCAAAATATCTAGCAAAAGTCTCTAAGTTCATATTATAATCATCATTAAACAAGCGAAACCGAACTTGAGGCATAGTGTTTCTATTTCTAGACCGATGTAACTCAAAAGAGCTCAAAAATTCAAGGGTTAATTGAGGGTAGGTCTCATAACTAAATTTCATGCTAACATTCATACCTAGACCCCTAAATAACACTTTAACATGCTCAAGAAGTTTCATATGCCTTAAAGAAGAAACATTGAGGAACTTGGTAGCCCTCATACCTTTGCTTTTAAGAACGCACCATTTTTGCCATTGCTCATTGGAGCTAAATTCTACACCCGGAAAGTGAGGATCATGCATAGCATCCCCATGATTTTCGGGTTGTTCATTCGCTTCAAGCATTTCTATATCTTCCTCTTGTGCTCTACTACTCTCTCCTTGAGTGGAGGTTCTTGCCCTCTTTGATTTCCTTAATGTAGGTGCCATTTTCTACAAATAACTAGTATTAAAACACTTCATTCATAAACACAAGTGGATAGCATAAGTGTTATAATACTAAGCTTTAAACACAAATTCAAGCATAGTAACCTTAGTAAAACATTGTCATGCTATCTTTTGAGCACAAATGGATGACATTAAGCATAACAATATGTTACTAAGATGAACAACATATACTTAAATCATGAGTTTGGCTACTACCTAAAGGTACTAATGCTAACTTAACATGACAAGATCATAAGTGCATAGTATAAAGCATGAATTCAAGCATCATACTACCACTTAAGCAAAAGTTGTTAACATATAGCAAAGATGAGTATCCTAATTAGCTAATGGGCATCCAAATCAAAGTAAGCATCCTAATTAATCACTAGAATTCACTCTATAGCATGTAAGAATCATTAGAAATCCAATTTAAACAAGTTTTGCAATCAAAATTAAGAACCCCCAAATTTGAGTTAGGGTTTGTTCATGTTAGATTTCTGAAAAATATAGAGAGATTGAAGTAACTAAAGTAGAAATAACTTACTTGATGATGCTTAGATATTGCTCTTGATGAACTATAGGAACAAATTTTGTAAGAATAGACTAAGAATTGAAGGTTTTGAGAGAATTTTGAGCTTTGAAATTGAAGAACACCGGTATAAGGCAGCAAGCAAAGGGTAGCAAATGGGTTTTATAGAAGAAAATAGAGTAAAACACGAAACAGGCAATATACCTGATCGGGTGTAAAGCGATCCGATCGGGTAAGTTCGTTGATCCGGTTTTTGTTTCTTTTTTTCTTTGCCACTTGCTCTTACCTTTGGGCTATGTCCTTGCACATACTTACTAACCTTAGTAATCTTGACAACTTGGGCCAAGGATAGCTCCTTCTTGTCTCAATAAGTCCTCCGATTCTAAGTACGAAAAACGATATACTAGATATGCATAATAACAAGTGAAACGAAGAAAATATTCCTAACTATTACAACACAAAATCCAAAAATAGAGTCCAAATAAAGTAGTCCAAAATAAAAATCATTGTCTAATAAGTAAGAAAAAATGCATAAAGAAAAAGTAAAGAAAAAGACGGGTTGCCTCCCGACAAGCGCATTTTGAGTCATGCTAGACTATGTTTTGCTATCCCTCCTTAAGCCTTATGAAGGGATTTTAAGCTCCTTGCAGCCGGATTCGTCCTTGAATTTCCACATTTACCGTTTTGCCAACACCCATGGCAATCTCATTCTTCGTCCTTGATGGAGCTCTTACTCTTCCCAAAAGGGTTTTCGCAAGGTTTGTCACCAATTGTGACTACCAATGGTTCTTCACTCTCTTGGGAGGTTTGGCTAGAACTTGATAGGGTCAACTCATCTACCCTCTTTTGAAGAGACAAGATGGTTGAAGTAAGTGAGCCTAAGGCAGAACACATGGTATCTTGGGCTTGGCATACTTCTCTCAACTTGGCATTCACTAGACCGTTTTGAAAAGATGCGTATTGTGGTGCATGAGTAAATTGGGCTTGATAAACTTGTGGGTGAAAAGGGTTTAAGGGTGTGAGTTTGTTCCCACATCGTTGAGGTACATGTCCTATTCCCCCACAAAGTTCACATGGTGTTGTAATTGAGGTAAATGGGTTGGAAACTATTGGGCGATATAATGTACTTTTTGGGGTGGTTTCGTTGGATTGAATGGGACAAGCTAAGGAAATGGTAGTGTCAACATCAATTGAAGTTTCCACTCGACTCTTCTTTTGCTCTCCCCCATTAGTTTGTGAACCTTCCCCTCTTTCATTTTGTGATTTAGTTGATAGGTTTGACAAATTGGTTCTAAACCTACGGTGAAAAGCGATGACAATCTCTTCCCACTGCATAGGCCTTGTGGCTTCCTTTAAACGACGGGTGAACCACCACTTAGCTTCTCCCTTTAGTGATAAAGGAAAAAGGGTTTCTCGAATTTCGTTTGGGTGATTCCCTCCCTCATAAAGGTTTGACATAACTCACAAAAGGTTTGAAGATGGTGCGACGGGTTTTCGTTTGGTTTTCCACTAAATTGGTTACCCTCTATGAGAGCAATCAAAGTCAAATGGACCCTTAGGATCCCACTAGCGAGCTCAAATACCCGGTACCTTGGATCTTCCCTTGTTAGTACCATTTTTGTCTACCTACAAGAAAAACACAAAAGAGAAAGTTAGTAACGATTTTAGGTACGATTGCACCTAGAAATGGTAGAATTGATAAATAAAAACCAACAATACATAGATAAAAAAAACCGTGCTCCCCGGCAACGGCGCCAAAATTTGGTCAGGTTTGTCGCGGTCCCGAAACAAAAATAATTACCCGCACTTAGGCTAACAACATAAGGAATGTAATTAGGGAAGTAGGGTGTCGATCCTCAGGGAGTACGTGTTAACTATGAATTGCTATGGATTGATTTTCATTTAGGTTCGAGTCACTTTAGGTGGTTGTCTAAACTATTAACATAAAATAAAATGACAAGTATATAAATGACGATATGTAAATGACAAATATGTAAATTGCAAATGAAAAACTCATAACAGAAGACTTACCCGATCGGGTTGTCACGTACCCGATCGGGGAAACCCTCTGATCCGAATAACAACAACTAAATTCTAACTAAAAACGATATTTAAATGACAATATTGAAAGCCTAACTAACTAAACTAATAAACTAGACAATAATAATAAAGTAAACTATCTAAGAACGAGAATAGAAAGACGATAAAGTAAACTAGCCAGATAATAACAAAATAAACTATCTAATACGGTAAGATAAACTAACTAATCAAGTTGGTATAGTGAAAGAGAAATACATGTAAAACTAATTAAAAGTTTCATTGACACCAACATTAGAATTACTATGATTGTCTAGGCCTTGTAGCGGTATATTCCTTTCGGATTCGTACCGACCTTTTAGTGGGTCCTAACGTCCTTTCAGCATGGCTAGGTCACTAAACCCCTATTGGCAGTCCTAAATCCCATCCCAACTCTCGTTATAAAGATAGAAATTGACTAATACAAAGAATTGTTTATGGCCACTAAACATAGTTATAGAATTTTGACACGACCAAAGGAAGAAACAACTAGATGGTTCAGATGGTATCTACTCTTCTTTTAATTCATTTAACTCGTAAATCATTTCAAATATTACAACTGTATTTATTTTATTTACACAATGGTAATTTTACAATATTAGAATTAATCTAATTTATATGATTATGTGATTAAGTAAATTAATAAGAAAAAGATGTATGAAATTAAACAATGAAATATAAATACTAAAGTGATTATGGTGATTATATTAGTAATGATTCTAATGACAATCTTTAGGATTATATGATTAGGTAAATTATAATGTGACATATTAAACAACATTTTGGTTTTAACTAGATTAACTTTAGATTGATTTCCTAACAACAACAATATTATAAGAATGATACTAGTGAGATTATAAGTCATGATGATTAAAATTGCATAAGTAAATCAAGGATGGAGAATTACCGTAATTGGAATACGATTATGTAAGAAATAAAGTAAAGAACAATTGTCCAACCCAATAACAAAAGCTATGAAAATACTTAGAGAAATACTAAGAAAACTATAATCTAAAACTTGTAAGAAATAAACTACTAAATTATTATGCTCTAAATTGTATGTAAAAGTATGCTAAAGATATGAGATGATAATAGATTATTGGATGATTGTAAAAGTTGATGATCATTGGCTTTTATAGGGATGCATGGCTGCTGATCCCTCGTCCAAATTCGTACCCTAGTCAAAGCATTAATGTACTCATTTAAGCTCGGTTTGAAGAAGCCAAGTAACGTCCTCTTGCAGAAATACCCGATCGGGTATTTGGTAATCCGATTGGGTTTTTGTGTAAGATGGATTCTCCGTCTTTTCATCTTAGGCACGGAATCCTATGCCTTGGTCTTGGTCAATGCAATGCGGAATTGGGCTTGGGCTGATCTTCTCTTGACTTGGGTTGATATTTCCTTTTAAAGTTCAAAGCCAAAATCCAAATTGAGTTCATTCGAGGAAGGATATAGCGGAATCGTAATCAAATCGTGAACTGGCTATCATTAATTCCTTGAAAACTCGTATCCTAGTGTCTTTGCTCCATAAAGTAGGAAAATATAGCAAAACCGCTTCATTTCCTATAAAACGAGTCAAAACACGCAAAACAACTAGAATAGCAATATTAGCTCGTTAATCACTTAACAAAGTGCATAAATCGTATAGAAATCAAGCTAAAACGGGGGATAAATCAGAACAAAATATCACTTATCAATACTATACATATAAAATTACTTGGGGAGGTTTGGAACTCCCTAGGGTGAATAAAACTTTATGTAAAGTATTATATATAGAAGTTAAAATATAACAATCTTTGACATCCAAGATTATTGCATCTACACCTCGTTGAAAGTATATGTATGACAAAGTGACAAAGAGTTGTTTAAAGTTACCTTTCTAAATGGGCATTTAGAAGTGTACAAGTTTTCGTATAAAACTTAGGAGATCAATGTGAAATCCTAAGAGAGCACTTGAGAGGTTGTAATAATTATTTCATAACTAGAGAGAATGGTTTCCCCGAATTGTCGAAGAGCCATGTTTATGCATGAAATTAAGTGGGAGCTAGATCTATCATGTATGGACATGAAGGTTAGTGGGAGTTATAATCATCATGTGTGGACATGAAGATTTGTGGGAGCACATTGTCTTCCATATCTTGTATGTATGAGACATATTAATCATTAGGAATGATGTACTAACATTGCATTCCGTGGAGGAGTGTTCAGAAAATCATTTCTAGATGAAAGACTTGGAAGAAGCATATCGTATCTGAGGCAAAATATCTTCCATGTCTTATATGTAGGAGACATTTCAGACATATCAATCATTAGGGAATGATTTACAGACATTGCCTTCAATGGTGGAATGTTTGGGAAATCATTTCTAGATGAAAGACTTGGAAGAAACATATCGTGTCTTAAGTATCCAAAATCTATAGTGATAGATGAGAGAGGATATTGGCGTTAAGATGAGAATCTTATATTGATAAGGATCTTTCATCTAAGAATCAACATGATAACAGAGTTCTTCATATTGATGAAAGTGGGATCACTATGAAGTAGTCATAGTCATCCACTGAACCTAAGAGTTGTTGATCACATGATTGCTAATGTTTCCGCCATTAGGCCAATCATGTATGCCAAGATATGCACATACCTTGATGAGTTGTATGCTTGGAGCATGACAAGTCAATAAAAAAACAATCCATATGAGAGTCATTGGACAACTTTCAAGAATATTCATGAGTTTCTCGAGGAGAACTATAAGTTCATTCTTTTGTTTGATAATGATAACTTAGTTGTGTGTTAAATGTTACACAAACCCAAGTTTCCAAATCTGTAAGGATCTGACAAAATCCTAGGCTAACTTTTGTTATATTGAAAGCGAATAAATAAAAGGCATGATTGAAGTGTCAATCATTGAAAATTCTACAAATAGAGTCTTAGTACATGGTGATGAGGAAAAAGTGGCTCATAAGGATCTAATAGTAGACCCTTTCACCAACATACCCATCACATAGTTATTGTGATAACAAGTGGGAGCATCTTTCAAGTAAAAGAGCCCAACACTATATAGAGATTTAGTGATGTACTTAGATAAATTCATGTTATTAGGAATAACGATGAATGGAAAGAAAAGGCAATTCATAAAGTTGGAATAAATTGATACATGGTATATCCACTATCCAAGCTTTTATTACATTTAGACAAGATGGCCATGAAGTGTCATGGAACTTGTACACTTTAGACTATAAGATATGAAGCAATAACATTGTGTTGATTCTTCATATATGTTAATCACATCTATTGTTTGAGTTTCAAAAACTCAATTTTTGTGCTTTGTTATATCCAAATAGGTTGGAGTGACAACTTTGAACCCTATTAAAGTGAACAAGATTAACCTAGCCTTGGCCCTAGTTGCTTACATGAGGTGACGTCTCAAAGTGACTGGAGTGTGATCCGATTGATGGCAAGTCCAAGTGCCATAGAGTCATGTGAGATGACTAGTCGATCACATAGGCAGACTGTATGGGACACTCTGTCGGGCAGTGACCGCTTATAGATATCTAACAATTCATAAAGCCTGGTCGTGGCGAGAGTTACTATAGTATTCTTTTTTAGTCAATTCTTTAAGACTAGAGACTATTCGCCCAAGTCGGCATAGTTTCTGATTAACTTTGATTTTTGCCCCAAGCCATTCTGTAAAAAGGGGTTAATAGGCAATTATTGGGTCATAAAGAACTGTGAGGTTCGAAGGGAATAGTTCGATAGGAATTGTCCAATCCTTTGTCAGGGTTAACAAATATCTCAAGGCCACTCGAGGAGTAGTAAGCTGGAAATGCGTGGCCACGCTCGGAAGGTATCTACGGTAGATAATTCCGGTCA
>JAIUZE010018673.1:0-15860 GCA_022085475.1 Heliosperma pusillum
GCATTTCCTTTGATTATTGTTTGACAAATCTATCCAAAGTATTGAAACGTTGTGAAGAAGTCGATCTTGTTCTCAATTGGGAAAAGTGTCACTTTATGGTGAACGAAGGTGTAGTTTTAGGACACATCATTTCTGAAAGAGGTATTGAAGTGGATCGAGCTAAGATCCAAGTTATTGAACAACTGCCACCATCTGCTAATGTAAAAGGAATCAGGAGTTTCCTTGGCCACGCCGGTTTTTACCGACGGTTTATAAAAGATTTTTCTAAAATAGCCAAGCCCCTGACTGAGCTCCTTTTTAAGGATGCACCTTTTAATTTAACAAAGGAATGCCTTGAGGCATTCAACAAAATCAAACGCGCTATAATCACCGCACCTATAATCCAGTCACCTGATTGGAATCTTCCATTTAAACTTATGTGCGATGCGAGTGATTATGTCGTTGGAGTTGTTTTGGGGCAAAGAAAGGAAAAGTTCCTTCATGCAATTTACTATGCTAGTAAAACCTTAGATCCTGCCCAAATCAACTATGCAACCACTGAAAAACAACTTCTTGCCATTGTCTACGCCTTAGACAAATTCCATTCTTACCATATAGGATCGAAAGTAATTGTTTACACTGACCATGCTGCTTTGAAATATCTGCTTTCAAAGAAAAATATCTGCTTTCAAAGAAAGAGGCAAAACCTCGACTTATCCGATGGATCTTACTCCTTCAAGAGTTTGATCTAGAGATCCGGGATAAGAAAGGAGCAGAAAATGTAGTCGCTGACCATCTTTCAAGGATAAGAGTAACTGAAATAGGATTGCCAACACCAATTAATGACTCATTTGCTGATGATTCATTGATGGCGATTGCTGACTCTTCTCCTTGGTATGCTGATATGGCCAATTTTCTTGCCAGTCGCCAGCTACCATCTGACCTTTCTTATAACCAAAGAAAGAGATTCTTGCATGATGCAAAATTCTTTGTTTGGGATGACCCTTATCTTTTCAAGCAGTGCTCTGATGGTCTTTACAGACGATGTATCCCCCAGTGGGAAGTTAAAGGAGTTTTAGAAGGATGCCACTCATCTGCTTATGGTGGTCATCATGGTCCGTCCAAGACCGTAGCCAAAGTCTTACAATCCGGGTTTTTCTGGCCCACAATGTTTAAAGATTCAAAAGACTTTGTTATGGCTTGTGACGCTTGTCAACGAATGGGTCAAATATCAAAGAGACATGAAATGCCTCAAAACGGCATATTAGAAGTCGAAATATTCGATGTCTGGGGTATTAATTATCAAGGACCATTCCCTTCTTCTAACGGAAATCGTTACATCTTAGTCGCTGTTGACTATGTTTCTAAGTGGATAGAAGCAATTGCCACTCCCACCAATGATGCTAGAGCTGTGATACGGCTATTTAAGAAGATCATATTTCCATGTTTTGGTGTACCCAGAGCCGTGATTAGTGATCGAGGAACTCATTTTGGAGAAAAGCAGTTAGACACTCTGCTTGCTAAATATGGTGAGTATCACAGACGAGGATTAGCCTACCACCCTCAGACCAGCGGTCAAGTAGAAGTCTTCAAATAGAGAGTTGAAAACAATTCTTCAGAAAGTAGTCTCAAGATCTAGAACTGACTGGAGTAATAAGCTCGATGACACCTTATGGGCTTATCGCACAGCTTTCAAAACCCCGATTGGAACATCTCCCTATCGATTGGTTTATGGAAAGGCCTGTCATCTTCCTGTCGAGTTAGAGTATAAAGCTTACTGGGCTATCAAAGAACTAAATTTAGACACTAAGCTTAGCGCCGATAGACGACTTTTGCAACTCATTGAACTAGAAGAATTTCGTTTGCAAGCTTATGAGAATTCTAGGATCTACAAGGAAAAAACGAAGCGTTGGCACGACTAGAGGATAATTAAAAAAGAGTTTAATGTCGGTGACCAAGTACTTCTTTTCAACTCCTGTCTGAAAATTTTTCCGGGAAAACTTCGATCACGATGGTCTGGACCATTCACTGTCACATATGTGAGCAAGTACGGCTATGTGGAACTAATGACTAGCAATGGTGAGAAATTCAAAGTTAATGGACACAGACTGAAACTCTACTATAGCAATTCTATCATCGGATGTTTAGATATTGTCTATACGGAGCGTCCATCCCCAACCCAATGATTTCATAGAAAAATTCGTCGAGCAAGACGTTAAACAAGCGCTTCTCGGGAGGCAACCCGTGTTTTCCCTTTTTGCATTTTTGTTTTTCCCTTTTACGTTGTTTTGTTAGATTTCTTTGCAGATGAAAGAGTTTTTGAAGAATCTCTGACGACCTTCCTTGTCAAGTCCAAAAGGCTAGCTTGGGGGAGTCCGCGCTGACTAGTAAGCTTCATTCTTCTTTCATTTTTCCTTTCTTCCCATTAAGCATCTCATTGCATATTTAGTTTTTGTGCTCACATTGAGGACAATGTGATGTTTAGCTTGGGGGAGGGATTGCATTTTACCATTTTGCATTTTAGTTATAATTTCCAGAGAAGATTTTAGAGAGAAATTTTAGAATTCTTGAACACAATTGAATGCTTTTCATGCTTTGCTTGCTTGTCTATTATGCTATCATGTTACGATTTCCCAAACTTAGACCTTTCAAACCATAATGATTCAATATTCATTGAATTTTGCATACATGGGGAAGTCTTGTACACAGTAGGCATGGGATGAATCTATAGATGAGTACGCTTGATCTTGACATTTGGAAAACAACATATATTGTAAGGTAGAACCTCCTTAGACTGGTACATCCATACCCAGTCTCATCTAGGTGTGTGTAGTTCTCCTTGTGATGTGTGTCATGTCAAAACGCATAAGTATGGTTCTCATTTCATTTCTATAAGCATTGCATTCATGATTCACTAAGATTTGAAGCCTTTTTCACTTTAATTTGCCCCTCAAAATTAGCCCCTTCAAACAAATGCTTCACAAAAATAATAGCTACAAATAAAAACTTCGTACCTTTTGAGCTAGTAGCTAGACTATTGTGTATGGGTGCTCTTTTGAGAAGATTTTGTTCTTATCTGTCAAAGTGAATTTGGAAGAACAAAAAAGTTCAAGAAGTGAAGTTATGTTCAAAAGAAGAAAAGAAAAAATGTAGAAAAAATGAAAAGAAAAAGAAATAAGAGAAGAAGTTGTGAGTATCTCCTCAAAATGTCAAATCAATAGAAGGAGTTTACCCTTGTGTTTCGTGTGTAATAAGCCAAATTGTTACTCCTGGCTTCATCGTTCGTTTTGTGGGAATTAATCGAAAGTTTGGATTGAGTATTCATTTATCATTGGTCAGTTGCTAGCTCATTCTAACCTTCACATGACCATAACTATTTGTCCACCTTTCACCCATTTCCCAAAGCCTTCTTCTTATTTTTCGGCTTCTTTTCTATGTGCATTGTGATCTTTGACTTGTGTTTTGAATTGTTTACCATATTAGACTGCGGATACATTTTCATAAGTCGTAGATAGGTGAGTGTCTCAAAAACATTTACACATAAAGAAATCACCTTTTTACATACATTGAGTGTTCGAGTGTACCGTAAGAGTCCATTTGTCAAAAGATCATGCAAGAGCCGAAATTCTGTAGTGAAATTCTTTGCGCTACGCCGTTATGTAAATCTCAGCCATGTTTATATATCATTCTTGCCCACGTTGCTTTTGGGTTATGATTCATTATGTTTTCAAAGTCTTACGTTGAGATTTGTTTCTTGATGGTATAGTAGCCAATGCTTGCAACCTTGTCCTGGTATTGTTTGTTATGTTTGCTTGAGGACAAGCAAAGGTTTAGATTGGGGGAGTTTGATAAGTGATTATTTGTATGATTTTAACCCCCACTTTAGCTCGGTTTTGTATGTCATTTGTGCTTTGTTAAGCCATTTTATGAGCTAATATCGTCTTCTAGGCGAATTCCTGTGTTCTAACCTGTTTTGTAGGGAAAGTGACGTATCTACGCCCTTTTTCTATATTCCCGAGCATTTGTCTACAACCCGACGATTCGAAGAAGAAAGCTTGACCATGTGTAAGGCATTTCAAGAAGGTTCACTAACTTAAGAGAGAGAAGAAGCAAAGACGGTTTCGTAGTTGTCGGAAGATCAATCAATTGGGCGGAAGAATTCATCGCTTTACATCAAACCCTATCAAACAACCCGATTGTAGAAGTCAAGGGGGATGTTGGAAGTCGAGTCAAGCAAAGGAAGATGAAACGTTAGTCAACCGCTTCTAGAAGACCACATACCCGATCGGGTAAGTGTGTACCCGATCGGGTATCCTTGCTGATCCAAGCATGACGGCTCCTTCTTCCTTATTTTGTCCTATGTGTTTAATGCCCGACCTCTTCTCCACGAAACCCTAATACTATAAATAGAGGCTCTAGTCACACTACCTCTCACACAATCTAATCTTATATCTCGTACAATCTTCTTACATATCTTCTTTAGAATAATCTTTAGTTTTCTCTTTAGCTTTAGTCTTTCTAGTTTAGATTATCTTCTACTTTTGCTTTTGTTCTTAGTTTATTTCTGTCCATTTCATATCAAAACATTAGTTTAGTTCAATAAGAATTTCAATCTTTGTAGTCTACTTTGTTGGGTACAAGAGTTGTAATTCAAGGTACGGTATTTCTATGCGAAGGATTTCTATTGTCGTTATCGCTTTCATTGTTGATCGTCATCTAGGTATTCCTAATTTATCCTTTGTTTATTGTTCTTTATTGTTTTCCATTTGATTTTTATTCTCTATTCATATCACTTAGATTCGTTTTTATGTTGTTATAATCATAGTTTCATTTCTCAGATTGTCATATAGTGTCGTTATTATCGCCACATAGAGAGTCTAAATTTTTGTTAAAATCAACTAAATATGCCTATCTTAACTTTCATTGTTAATATCATCGTAGACATAAACATAATCATGAGTGAGTAGTCACCTTTCTAGGGTGTAGGGTAGCCATGTTAGATTGATTAAAAGATCATAATTGGATAAAAGAAATTGTGCTTTTAAAACATTGTGTCTATGCATGTTTGGACTTTAATGATAGTTGACGATTCTTGATCACAATCATTAACTAGTATGGAATTCTTTTCCAAGGTAGACATACGAGATTTGAATAGACAAAGCATGACATGGTGGATTAAGACCTAGTAAATCGCATAAAAAGCCTGCTAGACCATCTGATCTATGATTGTAATGAACACACCATTCTTACGAACGCGCAATGAATTATTTGCATATCCTAAATCCAATTTCATCAATATGTCAATCTACATGTGTGAACCTATTTCCCTAGATGCTTCTCATTATTGTTAAATCATCATTTGCTTTATTGCTTTCATCTTTAATTGCTTTTACCTTATTTTCATTTATGCCTTTTGTTAGTTTAGACATCACAATTCCAATACCCAGAAAATTATTAGATAAAACTCAATTGTGAGACGATTCACAATCCATAGGAAACACCATCTCCCTGAGGATCGATCCCTACTTCCCTAATTACATTAATTTGTTATTAGCCTAGTCTGGGTAAATTATCTTTGTATTGGGCTTGCGACAGGCCCCGATCACTACCTCAATTGTTCAGCCACCTCGATCCCCCACAACCCGCTCCTCTCACGGCCTCATTTTCAACGACTTAAGTGGCCACCACCACTCCCTAAACATGCATGCCTTCATCCTCGTTGTTGGCCACTACATGCTACAACTACCAAATCTGGTAATGTTAGCACATTTCGTTGGATATGAGAAGGATTAGTAAGTCGTTGCTAGTGGTAGGGGCGGAGCTACGTTGTAGCAATGGGTAGAACTTGCTACCCCAAATTCAAAAAAATCGATTTACATAAAATAAAATTTGTAACCCCAAACGGCTGGAAATGTTAGCTAATAAATAAGTAGTGTTTAGCGCAAAAGTGTAACATGAAACCCTTAGGAGCAACGTGGTAGAAATTGTGGATTTCTATCTCAATGTTTTGTGTTCGACTACAAGCATGACTATTTTTGCTTCCTTTTATTCAAATTAATGCTCGAAAAGGCTAGACTTACATCAGGTGTATGAGGCCTCTCACACACCCTCATACACCACCACTAAAAACACGCCATTTGTCAATATTGAAAAATCTGATTTAACTCCTTAATTTGCTTGATTTCTTCATTAATAACCTCTCAATAATTGTTTTCTTGATATTGATAGCCTACCCTATTAATTATTTTAATTGTAAAACTTTTGTAGGTTTTTTTTATGAAACTTTATACCTTTATTACTTTTACTAATTAGTTGTACTATTTATACACCGTATATTTACACCGTATTTTTATACGGTTTTGCATATTTGTACTCGAGGTCGTATAGTATTCGTATTCGTATTGTATTTCGTATATTTCTACCTCATCGTATAAGATACGTACTTCGTATATTTGTACCTCATCTATGTTTTTGATTTTATTTTTTTGTTGTATGATTATTTTAATTTATTGTTAATAAATATTTTTTAGGCCTAATTATTTACGGTTAGTAAGGTATTTAAATTTCGTTATATTTTATTTATTTCAATATAAGAAATCACAGTCTTTATTATTTGTGGAGTTTAAAAACATATTTACTTGACAGTTACTGAGATTTACTGTTATATTTTATTAATTATTTTCAAAATATTTTTTACCTGTTAGTAAAAGAAATTACTTTAAAAATAGTTGAAACAAGAATGAGACTTAGTTTATTTTTTTTTACGACTTTGTAAGGAAAAAACGCTAAATTGTTTAATCTATGAATGTGAAAGGTCGTTAGGGTTTTAGTCACTTAACTATGATTTGGCGGGAAACAATGCTCTGATTATTAACTTTTGGAGGGAACTAGAATATTATAAATGAAGTCCTTACCTCCAAATTTTACATCATCCAAATTACATTTTCCCTACTATTCTACTAAGTAAATCAAAGTACCCCCAAACTTAACTCAACTCGACTCAACTCAAAATGTCGGAAGAGAGAAAAGTACATGCTAGGGACATATTTAGCACCAGGTTGTTCATGAGAGAAATAATCAAGGAGCTCGATCCTAAAATCGTCCAAAACGCTTTGACCCGGGGTCGACCCGGTTATCATGGTAATTCTTTCCTCGTCGATATATACGACGAGGAATTTAACATGCTCAACTGGGGCAAATTCGAGCTCGATAAATTGTATTGGAAGAGAATCGACGATGGGGTAGAGATGTTAGCCACCCCAAAACTTGATTCCACTATTGTTAGGGTGGAAGAGGTGGAGGTGATAGAGGTGGTAGCTACCCCACCTAAACCTAATGGAAAATCGCCAATGGTGAATATACCGGACATCCCCCCACCTAACATGTTAAAGAAGAGGCTGGGCAGAACGAGGACTCATAAAAAAAGGATCACTTCTAAGAGACTTAGATTTGATTCTTGTGTTTGGTTGTAGTCATTAGAGCTCTTCCTTTTTTAATATTTTTTTTGTAAGTTGTTATTTTAATTTAATGAAACGTATTTTCCTTAACTTGATTCCTTATTTATTTTTTATTATCATATCAAAATGAATTAAAAAAGATAAATTCTCCATAAATATGTAAATTGAATCATAAACTGTTATCATTCTGGATAAAAAGGAATAAAGTTGTTA
Source organism: Heliosperma pusillum (assembly GCA_022085475.1). Classification (NCBI taxonomy): domain Eukaryota; kingdom Viridiplantae; phylum Streptophyta; class Magnoliopsida; order Caryophyllales; family Caryophyllaceae; genus Heliosperma; species Heliosperma pusillum. The sequence goes on from JAIUZE010018673.1 coordinate 7,650, forward strand.
CAATCCTCCATAAAATTGAATCACAAATGTTACAATTCTCCATAAAATTGAATCATAAACTGTTACAATTCTCTATAAACTTAAATCAAAAACTGATACAATTCTCCATAAATTTGAATCATGAAGAGTTACAATTCTCCATAAATTAGAATCATGAACGTTGAACTTCCCTATGTACCTTTATTTAATTAAAACTATTTCGACATCGTAAATTGTTATTAATCTTGAAGAATCATCTTCTTAGAGATAATGTTTTATAAAAAAAAATTACGTTATGATTTATGGACTCATATAATAATTGTACCTACTTCCGTAAGTTTTTAGCTCATATGAAAAATTACAACTAAAGTTGATAGAACAAGTTTCTACATGTTATTTAATAAATGGGATATTAACGATACTTATATGGAAAGAGTTTGTAAAAGTTATTTTACGAAATAATGAATTAAATCAATCTATATTATTCTGATAATTATGTTAAAATATTGAAATATAAGTTATTTAAAAATTTAAGTTATTTAAGAAATTGACAACTTTGTACTATTGAAAATATATCATAAAAGGGGAGGACATTATCGATTTAATGCTTGTAGGACATAAAAGGGGAGGACATTATTGACTTTAGTTTATCAACGATTTTTTAGGGCTATATAGGGTTTTAAGTTTTCTAAGATTATTTGGGGTTTTAGGATTTTTAGGGTTCTTTAGGGTTATTTAGGGTTTTGGGGTTTTTAGGGTTATTTAGAGTGTTGATGATCGTATGTTGCTATGACTGATCGTATCCTCCAAACACTACTAAGGTACGACCAATCCTAGATGTTTAAGATGTTTACTTTAGGATATTAGGATGTTATTTAACTTTATGATGTTAGGATTTTATTCCACTTTAGAATATTAGAATGTTATTTAACTTTAACTTTAACGTTAGTTGCTATGATTGTTCGTACCCTCCGAACCCTAAGGTACGACCAATCGTAGAAAAGATCGATTGTTACCTTAGGTTCATAAACAACCGTGTTAAATGAATTTTGGTTTAAGATATTATTTTCCTTTTTAGGGTATTGGCTGTCGTTGATCGGCGTTTCTATGATTGAATTGGTCGTAACCTACAAATAATAGGTTACGACCAATTATAGAAACGCTCAATCATTACCTTAGGTTCATATACGACGGTGTCGTATATGTATGAACATTGGTTTAAGATATTATTCTCCTTTGTATAGGGAATTAGGTTGTCGTTGATCGGGCGTTGATATGATTGGTCGTAACCTAAGTACACTAGGGTATGACCAATTGTAGGATGCATGAATAGTCTAAACCCTTTTAGGTTTTTCTATTTATGTCGGTTTTTAATGTTTTACTCGTTATATCAATTATAATTGAAATATATTATTTTTAATGTTGTTTTTAATTTCCATTTTAGTTAGAAGAATTTAAATTTTGTTCAATGACCCTCGGTGTATTTTATTCAGTTACCATTCACTTTCCTTCAATTTCCATTTTTACATCAGTTAAAATCTTTAAGATATGGCAAACCTATTGATTTGACTAGGACTAAAGAATATGAGGGGCTGCGTGTCAAGTGGTTTGAAAATTCAAATGGCGGAAAAGAGGTATACTGCCTTGGGAAGTCGTTTGAAAAAGAAGTTGATTGGTGTGACACCCTCAAATTTGCGGAAAGAAAAAAAATTAATTTAAATACATCAAAGAAGATAATACATAACGAAGGTGTCATAAATAAAAAAGGTCATTACAAAACGGAAATAATATTATACAAAAGAAATATACAAGACGGGAGACATATCTCCCGTATAAATACGGAAATAAAAGAGTGTATAATAATATACAATCTACGAACCGAATATAGGTCCAAGGTAAATACTTCGCTCGCTAGCTCGTCAATGTACCCAAAATATGCATCACCACCTGTTCGACCGCATTAAATATAAACACGGAAGCCACAGTCAGTGGGGAGTAACTCCGAGTTCTCCCAGCCACGAAATGTCGAGTTTAATGAAACATGAATAACATAAAAGCAATGTATATAGAAAATACAAAACCTTAACATATATGATATGCTTTTCATGTTATGAAACAATTAACTAACATATAACCTATCATATGAAAGCTATCATGTGAAACCGATAATAAAATATAACAAGAGGTAGGGAAGCTGGTAGGCTAGCTCAGAGGTTCCTCTCAGAAACATGGCCGTGATACCCTCGACCCTAATCAACACGTAATCATGTGAATCAGTTAACAACCGGTAATCCAAACTCTATCAATCCTATCCGGCTTGCATCTCACCTTCTAGAACTCATAGAATCATACAAACATGAAAGACCAATCCGTCTAGAAAAAGGCATAAGTTCTTAGTACAGTCAATAGTCGACTTCTGTAACTCGAGTCTATACCACAAGGTAGGAAAACATCCTAGCCCTAGACTGATCAGACCTAGCGACAACAGCTAACCCATTCCCTGTCTCATTACATAACCGTACATGAGAAACTCTACTAGGCGACCCCCTAAGCAGAGATGGCTAGTACTTAAGCTGGCTCCCTTCCCAAAGCGGAACTCTTAGGATGCCATGCCCACGGCTTGGTATCAAAAGGCCCAAGCCAGTGACACAAAAGCTATCAAGCAGTGAACATATACTCGTTAAAGTTGGTAAGGCCTATCAATGTCATGGTCCAAGATACTCATTTAGAATTAGAATGGTCAATACACCATATACTCATAATTCTCTATGGGTACTTAGTCAACACGACACCAACCATATAATTAAACAGTCACGGAAACCATTTCCTAACATGTGACTAATTGCATATAAATCATAATCAAATAACATATCGCCTCATCTCTACTAAGGCTAATTCATTAATTAAATACAACCTTACTTGAAGACAAATCCCCGACCCGAGTCCCGCGACGGGTCATCAGTCAAATCGGGGCTGACTAGATCTTAGTTTGACCAAACCCGTTGGATCAAACCGGCTAGAAACAGAGTCTTTATCACATAGACATAAAATCAACATATTCATTACATGTTATTTTATTAAAACTTCTAACAGGTGAATTATTATATTATACCCGAAAACCCGGTTGACTAAAAGGATATTAAATTAAACTACGGTCTCGTCTTATAATTTCTAACAGGTGAGAAATAATAATTTAATGAAAAACCTTTTTAATTAAATATTTTACTTATTAATATTTCTCGCTTGCTAATTATTACAAAACGCGATAAAAATGACGATAACTCAAAAACCGTCACGGGTCCCAAAGTGGGACCCATGGGCTGAGTTGGGCCGGACCCCACATGGGCCTGGATGGGCCCACGGGCCTGTTTTGGCTAAAAATGGCTGTTTTGACAATTTTAATAAAAACCGTTTCTAATTATTTCCCGCATGCTTATCATAATTAAAACCCGTCAAAACAACCACATAACAATCAAACATCGACACAACCCAAAGACCAAAACCCCGGACCCACCTTGGACCAGCCCAGACCGGGTCTGAACCGGCCTGGACCGGCCGGTCTGGTCCGGTTCACCACCACCACAATTTCCGGCCACCACTAAAACAACCACCCCAAATTCCACATTAATTCTAACATGTTTTTAATTAACAACATCCATTTTTAAACAATCAAAACCACCATCAATCATACAAAAATCATGATTATGAAGAATCATCCAAATTCATCAAGAACAACCAACATGTTATAAAATCATAAAACACCATAATAAATACTACTTAACATGTTACTAACTAAAAATCATAAAATCATAATAATATGAACAAAAACTAAAGATGAACCAAAACTAAAGAAAAACCAAAGCTATGTAACATTATCCGTCGAGTAACTCGGAATCGTTACCTTAGCTAGAAAATCAATTAGCAACCACAATAAGAAGTATCAACTAAGAAACCCTCTTCTAATCTTCCCCTAATATTCCGATTCACCAAACTCGTCTTCAAAATCTACCCCTATAAGAAATGACAAGAAAAACATGATTAGAATTTAAACTTGATTTTCCATAATTAAATTTGAAAACGATTTTGTCGGAATTGAAAATAAACCGTACTTGAAGATGGAGAGCGAAGAGAAGATTCTAGAAATATAAGTTAGGACGGATTTGAATAAGAAATGAAGGTTTTATGACGATTTTGCTCAAGAACGACGAAGAACGACGAAGAACGACGAAGAACAATGAAGAACGATCAAATAAAGTGATGTTTTGATCTTAATTTGATTTGTTGTAAAATGAAAAGTTGTTTGTGAGTAATGTGGGGTGAGGAGTGTCGTGTAATATAGAGCAAACTAGTGAGTTGGGTTTTGAAATTGTGGTTATGGAATTGACCCGGTATAATAATTATATTACCGTAATTAATTAGATATTAAGTTAATTGAATTAAATATCAAGATATTATGTTATTATAATGAAAAGAAATAAAATATCAAGGCTAAGAGAGGAAGAAAAACCGTGTGGTATGTGTGATATCAGGTCAGTTTTGTAAACGATTTGCGTAATTTTCGTTAACTGATCGATAAAGTAAATAAATATCTAGATATTATTATTAGTTTAATCAAAAGAATTAAAATATCTAATGTGAGTGGAAAACGATGACCTGGGCGCGTGACTCATGCCAAAGTCGAGTTTCGGTTTCGTTTCGCGCTTTACGATGAGTCGGGAATAGTTAAATAACGTTCGGTTAAAACCGGAAACGTTATTCTTTAAATTCCGAATAAATTCAAAATAATTATATTAAATTATGATAAATCTTAATAAATCCAAATAAAAATAAATCAAAAATATTATTTTTTTAAATAAAATTTCGGTCTTCAAACTTATGAGGCGAGTCGGGAAAAAGTCAACGGAAGTCAAAGTTGACTGAAAAGTCGAGAAAAGTCGAAGATGACTTAAAAGTCAAGAAAAGTTTATGACGACTTAAAAGTCAAGAAAAAGTCAATGACGACTTTAAAAAGTCAAGGAAAAGTCAAAGACGACTTTTGTCAAGAAAAGTCAAAGATGACTAAAAACGGTCTTTTCATGAAATCCCTCAGAAATTCCAAATACGAACGCGGAATTTCAAAATAAGACTCGGAACAAAAATTCCTATTTTAAAAACTTAAGTTCTACTGAAAAGTGTTAGTAAATATTTTTACTAGAAAAATCGGGTATATTTCGGGTTGTTACAATCACCCCTCCTTTTAAAAAGTTTCGTCCTCGAAACTTAGAAGAAGGAACGTAACATATATGTAGGTCTATTTCAAAATTGTTAAAAATATATTCGTGAATAAATTACAGAGTCTTATCACTGGGGCGGAAGGTTCTCGTCAGCTGTTACGAACACCAACGTCCCAAATCAAAGACTTTAAAAAGATACATTTTCGCATCAATAAATGAGAAAACTAGTTATCGAACGTCTCCAATAACAAGTCTCAACACTCCTTGACGGTAAAATACTTGAAATCATAAAACATTTCCAAAGGTTTTTTTAGTTCAAAACTTTTATAGTATAGGTAATAATTCTACTATCTATGCCTAAAATTTCTAACTAAAGATTCTAGTAATAATCTACCTATAAATATGATATTCTATAGAAGAAACGAAATATTCGAAAGAATAAATCGAATAGAAAGAAGAAAGAAAGAAAAAAAGAATAAAGAAAAACGAAGGAGGAACCCCAATACTATCTTCCCTCTATGAAAATTCTAATGTCGATAGTAACTCGACAATACTAACTGTACAAGTAAACTAGTCCTCAAGGGAGTGCAATATATCCTCAACATTTCAATCATCGGATTCCTACCAAGATATTTCATAAGCATGCCACACCGAGTAGCAATTCCCAATTATTCCAATTCAATTTACATCTTCTAAAATCCATCGAAACTATTATTGGAAATCACCATCAAAATATTCATAATTAGGGAAACAATGCCGCTAACAACCCCAAAGTAAAGGAGACTTACTATGAAATCCTTTGATCCAATTTATTCCAAAATTCATTATCTTAAGTTATTAACAATTAACCTTCCCATCCTCAAAAGTTGAATAACAAAACCTCAAAGAGATTAGTCACACAAATATTATTTCACTTAACTTTTGCCAAACATATGCAATGTGACCGTAATCAATTTATTTATTTCTTCCAAACTCTCAATACATCGGTTTTCGCTTATGTCGATATTCCTCAAGTTGTGTCATCAAATCCAAATTCCACAAAGTATTTTCCCGTTAGGGTCCAACATTTAACGACAACAAATTCCCAAGTAACACTTAAAAATCACTCAACTTCCTAACCACAACCACAACTATTATTACGCTTATTTCAGTCCTCAAACAGATATTGCAACTTCAAGCTTTCATATTTTAAAACCACTAGGAGAATTTCATCCTAAGTTTATCCTCACATCCTCATAATTATCTAAACACGGAACTAGCTTAATAGGATGGTTAGTTACCATATTCGAAACTTCTTATTTACTCCAAAATAGACATATCATAAGCATGGTCTTCAAACCAATACTAACTTCTAATTCCAAAAGACTAAATTACCAATGAGTTAAGAAGTAATAGCCAACTCATTCGACTTTACTCCATCGAATATCATGAACTATTTACTCACAAGTCACGACAAGCATCCAACAATAAAAGCATTAAACATACCTTACCACACCTTCCTCAAGGATACCAACTCTCACCACCATAGGGTGAAATTAGATCTATACCATTTTCCTCAAATCACAAATTCATTCTATCTAGCACTAATATTCCACAACATTCAAAGTTCTTCCGACTAAGAATAATATACTGCATACTAATGGGTGTGACATCCATACCAATGTTACAAGAGGAAGGTAAGAATACCAATGGTATAATGGAGGAACTATTAAGAGAAATTTCCAAGAGGTAAATAGGTTGGAGGAGAAAGAAGCACCTAGATACAAGGAAGAAGGCATGATACTATAAGGACGAGAGAAATCAAAGATGAAGAAGGAATTCACTTCAATTAGGCTTATAAATCTTCAAATCTTCGGTAGAGGATACTCCTTCTAGGTAACACATATTCCACCATAAGGCGTAATATTGCTCCTAGCAATCTGGCTAGTCACCCAAGCATAGCCTCCTTGGCAATTGTCCTTGCTTTTATGATGAGGACCTTGTTGGGCACTAACCACGATCTCTTCTACACGAGGTCTAACCATCTTCATAAGAAAACAAAACAAATTAAGTTACTCCTAACAATTAGCATAAACAAATAGACTACAACATAAATCCTAATCTACCCATCCTACCATTCTATCTCACAAGTTTATTATTTTATTAAGGTCAAGTTATTTATGCAAGGGTACACAAAAGTGCGTCGGGAGCAAAATAGCTCTGATACCAACTGTGACACCCTCAAATTTGCGGAAAGAAAAAAAAAAAATTATTTAAATACATAACGAAGGTGTCATAAATAAAAAGGGTCATTACAAAACGGAAATAATATTATACAAAAGAAATATACAAGACGGGAGACATATCTCCCGTATAAATACGAAATGAAAGAGTATATAATAATATACAATCTAAGAACCGAATATAGGTCCAAGGTAATTACTTCGCTCGCTAGCTCGTCAATGTACCCAAAGTATGCATCACCACCTGTTCGACCGCATTAAATATAACCACGGAAGCCACAGTCAGTGGGGAGTAACTCCGAGTCCTCCCAGCCACGAAATGTCGGGTTTAATGAAACATGAATAACATAAAAGCGATGTATATGGAAAATACAAAACTTAAACATATATGATATGCTTTTCATGTTATGAAACAGATAACTAACAAATAACCTAGAATGTGAAAGCTATCATGTGAAACCGATAATAAACTATAACTCGAGGTAGGGAAGCTGGTATGCTATCTCAGAGGTTCCTCTCAGAACATGGGCCGTGAATACACTCAAACCCTAATCAACACGTAATCATGTGAATCAGTTTACAATCGGTAATCCAAACTCTATCAATCTTAGCCGGCTTGCATCTCACCTTCTAAAACTCATAGAATCATACAAACATGAAAGACCAATACGTCTAGAAACAGGCACAAGTTCTTAGCACAGTCAATAGTCGACTTCTGTAACTCGAGTCTATACCACAAGGTAGGAAAACATCCTAGTCCTAGCCTGATCAGACCTAGCGACAACAGCTAACCCATT
>JAIUZE010018674.1:0-24518 GCA_022085475.1 Heliosperma pusillum
GGTTTTGAAATTGTTGTTACGGAATTGACTCGGGTTTTATTATTATAATAAGATAATTAATTAGATATTAAGTTAATTAAATTAAATATCAAGATATTATGTTATTATAATGAAAAGAAAGGAAAATATCAAGGCCTAAGAGAGGGGAAAGAGCCGTGAGAAATGGTGCTTGTCGGGTCTGTTTTGTAAACGATTTGTGTAGTTTTTGTTAACGGATCGATAAAGTTAATAAATATCTTAGATATTATTATTAGTTTAATCATATTAATTTAAAATATCTAAAGTGAGTGGAAAAAGGTGACATGGGCGTGTGACTCATGCCAAAGTCGGGTTTCGGGTTTGTTTCGGGATTTTAGATGACTCGGAAATAGTTAAATGACGTTCGGGTTAAAACCATAAAAGTTATTCTTTAATTCCAAATAAATTCAAAATAATTATATTAAATTTTCATAAATCCAAATAAATCTTAATAAAAATAAATTAAAAATATATTTTTTTTAAATAAAATTTCGGTCTTCAAAATTACAAGGCGAGTCGGAAAAGTCAACGAAAGTCAAAGTTGATTTAAAAACGGGATTCTCTCAAAAATTCCAAATATGAACTCGGAATTTCAAAATTCTACTTGAAACAATAAATTCTATTTTAAAACTTAAGTTTTGCTGAAAAGTATCCGTAAGATATTTTACTAGAAAAATTGGGTACTTTTCGGGTTGTTACACTGATCAGCAACAGACGGAGAGACTGTTACCTGTTACAGACAACATCAACTCAGGGGGAATTAACAGCAACTCTGCTGCTGCTTCTCCCTCCCAGATTGTAACAGTCCCACTGGCTGTTGAACAGGCAGAGTCTTCCAACTCTGATGAAGGACCAACATCTGACCAAGAAGTAACAGTCATTCAGACTGTTGCTGTTGAAAGGGAAGAAGCCCCCTTCGTGCCAAGGAAGTGGAAACATCAAAACTCACACACTTTGTCAAATTTGACAAGTGACATCAGATCTGGAGTAAGGATAAGAGCCTCTCTCAACAACTTCTGCGCACACAACACATTTCTCTCTCAAATTGAACCTGCCAATGTAACAGTCGCTCTGACTGTTGCTGACTGGGTAATTGCAATGCAAGAAGAACTTAATCAATTCAAGAGAAATGAGGTATGACACTTGGTCCCTAGGCCACCTAATCGTACCGTCATTGGTACTAGGTGGGTCTTGCACAACAAGCTTGATGATTCCGGAGAAATCGTAAGGAACAAGGCTAGACTAGTGGTGCAAGGTTACAACCAACAAGAGGGTATTGACTATGATGAAACCTATGCACCGGTAGCTAGACTTGAGGCCATACGATTACTCATTGCTTTTGCGGCTCACAAGGGCATTAAACTCTTCCAAATGGATGTTAAAACCGCTTTTCTAAATGGCTATTTGGAAGAGGATGTCTTTGTTGAGCAACCCCCGGGCTTTATGTATAATGATTTTCCTAATCACGTTTTCCAGTTGGACAAAGCTCTTTACGGTTTAAAACAAGCACCTCGTGCTTGCTATGATAGATTGTCAAAATTCCTACTTGAAAACGGGTTTAGAAGAGGATCCGTGGACAAAACTTTGTTCATAAAGTCACAGTCTGATGGACTGTTGATTGTGCAAGTATATGTCGATGACATTATATTTGGTGCAACTAATGAGCTTCTTTGTGTGTATTTTTCCGAATTAATGAAATCGGAATTCGAGATGAGCATGATGGGTGAACTAGGATTCTTTCTTGAACTTCAAATTAAACAAAATAAAGAAGGAATCCTAATTCATCAAAAAAAGTATATTAAAGAAATGCTTAAGAAATTTGGGATGACGGATGCTAAATCATACTCTACACCTATGGTATCTTTGTCCAAGTTGGACAAGGACGAGAACGTAAAAATGTAAGTGACAAGATGTATAGAGGTATGATTGGATCTCTTCTTTACTTAACCGCTAGTCGTCCCGACATTCTCTTTCGCGTTTGTTTATGTTCTCGGTTCCAATCAAATCCGAAAGAATCCCATTTCAAAGCCGTCAAACGAATTCTTTGATATTTGATTGGAACCCAACATCTCCACTTGTGGTATCCGTTGTATTGTCCCCTTGATCTTGTAGGATTTTCCGATGCCGACTTTGCGGGATGTACGGTGGACCGAAAGAGCACCTCCGGGATTGCCACGTTCCTTGGACCTTGTCTCGTTTCATGGGGTTCAAAGAAACAAAATACAGTAGCTCTTTCAACGGCCGAAAGCGAATATGTTAGTGCCGCTCATTGTTGCTCACAACTTCTTTGAATACGATAACAACTTCAAGATTTTGGTATGATTTATGACTCTATGCCTATTATGTGTGATAATACTAGTGCCATAAACATTTCCAAAAATCTCATTCAACACTTTAGGACTAAGCATATTGAGATTCGTCATCATTTTCTTCGTGATCACGTCGAGAAAGGACATATTAAGCTTATTTTTTGCAAAACCGAAGATCAAATAGCGGATATTTTTACAAAACCACTAGCAAGAGAACAATTTGAGAAACTTCGGTTAGAAATTGGTTTAATTAATTGTATGTGATTCTTGTGTGTGTGTATCTAATCCCTTGCATGATTGACGTGAATTGGCATGTAAGTATACTCTTCTTTATTCTAATTTATTTGTGTCATGATTTATTATAATTAACCTGCACACCTATGTTTTTAATGGTACTTCAACCAACTTGACCACTCAATGTTTAATAATTACACCTACCATAATTAAAGGACACTTACCCCTCAAAAATAAAACCCTTCAATGTCATATCAAACTTATCATCCAAATTCCCTTGAATCCACCAATTCCCTTTTTCTTCTTCACTCAATAACCCCATCATTTCCGAGTCACCTTGTGTTCTACAACCACTCCAATAGTCAAAACCAAATCTTGCTCAAAATGGCCTCATTGATCCGCAAGAAAGTTCAAGCCGACACAAAAAGGGCGAATGAAATCCTTCTGGTCAATGCAACGGTCGAAGTGAATGTGACATGCAGACAGGTCTATGCAACAGTCCAAGTGAATGTGACATACAGACTGGTCTATTCAACGGTCCAAGTGAATGTGATATCCAGTTACTTATTTGCCAAAGTTAATGCAAAGTCAACCTCCATAATCTTATGTTGACAAGATCTGCCACTTTGTCCAATAAAAAAAAAACTCGACTTATGGAATTTTGATTTCGATCATGCTTAAGGCCAAAGGATGTTTGGTGCAAGAAAGTGTGGAATCGCAAGGATTGTATGATCACATGGAAAATTGAGGGAAAATTGATGTTGCAAGTTATTAAAGGGAAGCTACGGGATGTAAACTACACCACATCCAAAATGCTTAAAGTGGGCTTATTATTCAAAGGGATTAATGTGGGTGGTGGTGAAGAGAATGGTGAAGACAATGCTTAAACATGTTTTATCACTTGACTTGGATGATGCCTTTTTGCCTTGGTGGTGTAAATTAAAAAAAAAACTTACCTCATTTTGTCCTTCACCACATAGCCTAAACTTGCCTTTTCTTCTATGGTGGTGTACTATTAAACTATGATTGGTCTTGTTGAACTTGGTTAACCTTGTTGTTAAACCTTTGTTTTGTTGAAACTACCATTATAGCCTATTTAGTGCGGTTTTTATGATATGTTGTGCATGAGTATTTTGTGTCCGAGGAGAGTATCATTGCCCTTTTGATGATGTCAAGAGGGGGAAATGAAAAAACACACACTAGATGAGCATATCATTGATTAACTCTTGCTTGTTGCCTAGTACAATTATCTTGCTATTGAACTCTCTTGGTTTTGTTTGCCATATGCTTATTATTGTCATCTTTCTATGTGTGTAGTCGTTGAAAGTGTTTGCTTTGGACCGACCTTTTTAGGGGGAACTTAATTTTAGGATTATGTGTTTTTAAGGCTTGTCATCATCAAAGGGGGAATTTGTTGAGCTAGTTTGTTGATGATGACATGCCTTATTAATATGTGCCTCTTAGTTAAGTTTTCAAGAAAATTATGAATCTCCAAGCAAGACTAATCTCCAAGCAAGAGTTGATGAAGAGTTGATGAAGTGTTGAATGCCCAAGAAAAATCGAGTTGTAAAAGAGTCATCTAATTGTAAAGATTGAAGAGTATGATATTTACAATTGCAACAGTCCATGCAACCGTAACCTCATCTGTTCAGTATAACAGTGAGGACGACTGTTGCACATGTCTGAAACTTTTCAAAGTCTTTTGAGCTGATAATCTCAAATCGACTTTTTACCTTGAAAAGATTTTGAACCATTTTGAAATATTGAATGAAAAGGTTTGAAAGAAAACAAGAAGGTAAGGGAATCTTTCCAAAACAATTTCCTTAAAAAGCATAAGACTACTTCTTATTTGCAAAAAGGGTTGCTTGGCTCTTCTCCTAAACTCTCTTGTCCTTACTTGCTTGTTTCTTTATGATGATCAGAAAAGTTGAAGGTCTAGCTGCATACTTTGATTCACACTTTGATGTTTATAACATGTGCACTACTTTCTAAATATCACAACTCTTTTGTTCCTTTTCTTGAGAGTTGACTCTCTCAAAAGAATTCTTTAATCACTTCAAATCATCTCCTTCTCTATAAATAAGAAGGCACTCCTCTCACATTTTCTCAAGACTTTCCAGAGAAAAACAAACGCATTTCATTGCAAATTGTCCTCAAAGTTTTAAGCTTTTAATCTTTGCAAAATTTCTTCAAAGTCTTCAAAAGTCACAGACATGACGACTGTTGCCTTAAGTATCGTACTCTTCTATCTAGAATAGTTAGATCTTAATTAATTCGCCTTCGTTCTTTTCACAAGATCAAAATCAGGGAATTTGATCTTGTAACTTTCTTAGATAAAGAGTCGAGTTTGAGACGAAGTAGTCTTAAACTCATTTCACAACCGGAGTAGGTTGTTGGTTCTTTTTCTTGTAAGGGTCTTAGGTAGTCGGAGTAGATTACTTAATTGAATCAATAAGAAGAAGATTGGACGTAGGCCTTTCTAGTGGCTGAACCAATTCAAACCTCCTGTGTTAATTTCTTGTTTGTTTTATTTCCGCTGCACTTTTTCTTTACTCGTTTGTTTCGCATTTCTGTCTAGTGCAACAGTCTCGGATACTGTTACTTTCGTGTTGTAGCCTTTACTTCATCTGCTAAAACGAACAAGTAACAGTCAGACTCACTGTGACATTCACTTTACAGCAACTTTATAATTTAGCAATACACTCTTGATAACCTTGTTCATTTAGTGTATCCATTTGTTCTTCTTAACAACAATCAACTTTCTTTAAACAATAAAGATTAAGTTGAAAGTTTTAAAGTGGTACCTAATTCACCCCCTCCCCCTCTTAGGTACTTGGAATCCAAACCTTTCAAAATCAATGTAACCAGGCGAAACCGGGCAACAACCCTAGTATAAAACAAAACACAAATAATGTGGTATTTTGCCAATAGGCTTATATCAATGGACCCCTTAAATTAGATTATTCATAAATTCTCATTGAAGACAGGCACTATCTGTCATAAGTTGAAGACGAATAGTGCCCTTCTTACAGTATGCAAGTGAGGGGTAGGTGGAGCCCCCACTTGTTCTCACACTTGCATAATATGATAAGGCAATTCGTTTTCAGCTTGTAACGGATAGCGCCTGTCTTCGGTGAAACGAGCGGTAAATTGTTGTTGTTGTTGTAAAAACACAACTACCTATAAAGAACATTCTCATATGAGATATGACTTTAGTCATACCGTATAGTTTATGAAGATAGACTCCTATGCAGTGGCGGACCTAGGGTTCAAAGAATGGGAGTGCACAATAAAAAAAAAAAACTCAGATTAATATAGCAAAATGATAACCACCATCATGGGCATTACTCTTTTCAATAGTAAATATTTTTTTTTTTGTTCAAATGAGCGCACAATGTCGCAGGTGAGAATCGAACCCCCAACTTCATGGTTGGAGTAAGAGTGCTCTTACCACTTGAGCTACCTCTTGTTCTCTAAAAAAGTTACAAAAGTTACAAATTTTTAAAAATTTAAAGCAATCCAATGAAAAAAATTACTGACTTCTGAACCTTAAAGTTTTTTTGTTATTAATGAAAAGGCTGTATTTTTCTCATCTAATATTTGAACACTGCCAATTGAGATTTATATGTGCCTTTTAGATTTAAAAAATAACTTGAAATTATTGTATTTTTCTATTAATCTAAAATAAAAAAAATATTATATTTATATATATATACATAATTAGGATTTTAGATCAAATTGGGATGGATGTTAAAGTAACAAGATATAAAATTCGCAATCAATAATTACAGATAGACAACAAAGAATCAAGATAAAAAGTAAAAAAATATTCATAAAACAAACCAATGTGAGAGAATTGAAACTAACAATCTAAATTCAAAAATTGGGAAAATGAATTTGGAGATTACACTATGAAAATTGAGCAATTCACACCAAATTGGAAAGAAAGGGACGAAAAGCAAGCAAGAAAAAGAAAGGGACGTAAAGCAAGCAAGAAAAAAGAAGAAAAATAAAATAAATTATTTTAAGGGGGATTGAACCCACAACCTTCAGTTCCAATGTCACTGCCCTTTCCCGCTGAGACACTAAACATTTTTTATTCACATTACATAGATATTGTAGTTATAATGTGTTTAGCCTTTTTTCAAGAAAAAAAAATCCCCCCACCCAAGGGTGCGCACGTGCGGTGCTGTGCACACCCCTGGGTCCGTCACTGCTCCTATGTGAAGGTTTTTTTATTGATAAGTTATAATTGGTCAGCCAAGTATAATAGTTTTTTTTGGCAGCCGTAAAATTATAGTTCTTATACAGATGACATTTGACTTATTTGGTCAAATGCACTTATTGTACCGAAAACTAAAGCAACAACGTAACTAAATCGGGTAACATAAGTGTGTTGATGGCGTACAGAAGGCTGAACACAAACTTCAACTTCAACATCTACTACTTCCATGAAAGGAGGATCGGCGCTGGCCAATAGAGCGAACAATTCTTTTCTCTTGTTTATCAAGTGAGTTCGAAGGAGTACCTACAACATGCCAATAAGACACAAAACTATGTCTCACATAGCCAAGTATAATAGTGGATGCGTACAAACTTGGAAAATATTTTTTGTGGGTCAAATGCGAAGTCATTGATCGATAATAACATCATCACGAAGCTAAATAATGATCTGTTATTGCAATGTTTTCTTGTTACAACTAAATTTAGCAACTTCACATAATGTCACTACTTTCGCATCACCAATATCGCTAATTATGAGCTAAGACTTGAGGCAACCATATGAATACACTAAAATTTAGGGGACATAAAATTAATCCCTTGCGGTCCATAAAATACCCAGTATAATACAATCTTTGAACATTTCCCTCATTGAAGACGGGGCTACCCGTTTTCAATGAAAACAGGTCGGATCTCCACTCACAAGGAGGTAAGTGAAAGAACAAGTGTAAAACTAAATTGATCTCTACTTGTCCTCTCACTTGCCGCCTTGTGATAGAGAATTCGACCCATTTTCATTGAATATGGATAAGTTACCAAGAATTTCAGACCCTACTTCTCATAAGGAATATACACCCATTACAATATTGGGAAGCACAATATTAGAAATATTGTGATCATCATAGAATACAATATATTAGAAATTATGTTTAGATATTTTATTAGTTATAGTTTTCTATATTATGTCTCACATATCTTTTAAAATCTATTCTAGATAGATTACGTTTCTATATATTAAGTCTTTTACTTGCTATATAAGCAACCACTATCATCAATAATATTCAAGCTATCAATACATTCGATCTTATATTCTCTACATGGTATCAAAAGGGTAAAATTCAAGGGACCTTTGTACACACCATCCTCGGACACCCCTCTCCCTACTCTCATATATCATGTTTCATCTGTCTTATAGTTTCTTCCCTCTACAATTAAAGGAATAAACAAAAATGTAATTAAATAAATAGAGTATTCTTTATAAGAATAGATAGAGTATTGTTATTTGGTTAATAGGAATTGTTCTTAAGATTCAACTTCTATTTTAACCATAGCTTACTAACCTTGCAAAAATTCAAGCTATGTTTGATCCATATTTTGACCCGGAAAATACTAACCTAGCTTTTACTTTCAAATCATTTAAGAAGTTTATTTATATATGTTTTGATTGATACATTCACAAAAAAAAAAAAAAAAATCCAGGGTGCCTAAAAATTAAGTTTTGTAAAAACAATTTATATTACTAATTATTATTCATGCATATTCGTCCACGAGTAGTAAAGTTTGCAAACCTCCAACTGGTACGGAATATAATAACTAAAAAATATATATATAAGTTACTAAACATGAGTAAATTAGGTAAAATACCCATACCAAATTTAGTGATTGACACGGCTATAAAATCTACAACTACGATATATTAAGGTTACAAAGTTGGAATATGGTATGATATTTATCGAAAATCTATATTAAAACTATAATCTATATTAAAACTATAAAAGAAGGACCACTATATACTAATTTATACACGTGTCACTCTCTCATTCATTTTTTTCCCGCCTTAAGTAAAAAAACTCTACTTATGCTAACCCTATAATAATTACCCTTTATCTTTTCCTGAGCCGTCGCTCTACACCCTTCTCTCTCACATCTTTGCAAATTATTCTGGGTATAATTTCCTACCATAACAATCTCAATCTTTTCCATTATCACGGTAAATTTTCACACTTTTGATTGTTGTCTTTTATTATTACTCTTCCCATCATTTTTCTGAAATTATTATTTTGTTACGATATTCTTCTTTTTTATCTCTTCTATTTTAAATTTCATAGTAGTTTATTTGTACTACTCCGCGTTTACTTCTTCCTTTTAATCCGCTTTTAATTTCATATTTTTGTATAGGCTACTTTGTCACTTATTCATTCATTCCGCTCATATTTTTTGCAGGACGAGATCAATTCGATGGCGTATTGTTCTACTGTACCCAGCTTTTATTTGCTCTTCAAATGAGGGTTCTTATTTTCGGTAATCTACAAAAATTTAGTTTTGATTTTCCATATTTTTCTTTTAATTTATTTCTAGGTTATTTTTTGCTCTTCAAAGGATTTGTTTGATTGCATATCCGATTTCTCGCTTTTTGATCAATTTGAGTTTTTTTAGGGTATCCATATATAACGAATTTGGACTTATTGGGAGTGGTGTTTTACTTTTATGCTCATAGTGGATTAAACTATTTATGCAATTTTACTTATTACATTTTGACTATCAATTTTGGGCTGTAGTGTTTCAGTGACACTGATTTCGTAAGATAAAATATGAGATTTTTCTAGATTTCTTTTCAATTATTTTCTATTTGCTAGCCACGAAATGCAATATTTTTTAACAAAAGATCATCGTTCCCTCTGTTAGTAGCCTAGAATCACTTTAATCGTGATGTTGATTAACCCCGGAGGACAAATATGTTGCTTTAACAGGTGTATTTTATACGGAACAAGATTTTTTCAGTTAGTTATTGCTTTTTTCTTTTGTCGCAGCATGCATACCGGTTTGACTTTCTTTGCTAACCATGGTACTCTGCCCTCCCTCGCGATTTCTTATACGATATCATGAGTAATGTGATGCCTATCATAGTGTACATTATAATAGCCACTTATACTTCTTTCCATTAATCTCCAAGTTGGGAGCAAATAATGACGGTCTTAAACCAGTATCTACATGTAGATCCCATTAATTAGCATTAGCAACAAACTGACGTTTCCCAATCAACCACTTAACTATTGTTTCCCAATATCCATGTTTCCTTATTGTCCATTTCCAAGCTTGGTTATCATTTAACTATTGTTTGCCTATATTATTTGGAGTCATCATTATACTGATTACGATTTATATTTTATGTGATTTTGATTTGCGGTTTTAGCGATAATATGTAATCCTAAATATCTCTTTCAAAGTCGGTGGTATAATTCATTCACATTTTTTGTTCATAAATTAAATTCCTATTGAGACAATTGTGGATTTTCCAAGATATATTTAAATGAATGTTAGTTGAACTATTTCTCTAAATTACATAATTCTGTAATGGAAATAATACTAAAGATCATTGATGTACACTTTGTAGAGTAGAAAACAGTCGGCCTATACATAAACAGAGTAAGCTAATTTGTCATATCATTTTTTTTGTTAATAGTGGAAAACAGTACAGTAGAAAACCGTACCCTCTTTTACTAAGTAAGGTTTGTTAGTAGTTAATAATTGGAAGATCCGGGGCTTGCCATATAATCTAATGAACTTGCTGTCATGTGAAGAATATGTATGACCGCGTTTCATCGTTTGTATATTAATGATTATTCAGTTGGTCTTGCTTCAGACGTACCATTTTGGTCTGAAACAATAAGACGGGATTTTGTAACCACTTTACAGTTAGATGTAACCACTATTGAAAACAAGTTGATATAAACTGTGGTTACATTTTATCAAAAAGTGGCAACATAATCCCGTCTTATTTTTCAGACGGAAATAGTCCGTCTGAAATAAGAATTTGCGATGATTATTTAACATCTAGAAAACTTCTTCTGTTTGGTTATTTCGGTGCCTCGACGGCTCTCGCAAATTACGAGGTAGTGGAAACTGGAAAGTAAGCGTCTTGGTAGACTCGGAGGTTGTTTACGATGTCCCGAAATGATATATAATTGCATCATAATCTCTTCGATTGTAATTAATGATTTCAAAATGAGTGTTATGTACATGAAAACTAAAGGGTCCTGATTTTCGCAGTACACATTTTACTCATTTTAGTACACTATTGACAATTATACCCCTCCCATTTCCCATCTCAATTTCCCTCTCTAACCTCTTTCTAATGTTTTCTCTCTAAGGTCAAAACATTCATTCATCAAAAATGACATGGAGCAGGGCCACCGCCGGTGAGGAGGGTCGCCGTCAGTTAGGAGGGACGCCCCCGGCGAGCAAGGTCGCGCCGGTGGAGAGGGTCACGTCGACGCCGCTGTGGAGTGTTGCCGGTGGGATGGTAAGGTCGACGCTGGTGGAGGGTCGCCTGTGAAAGGCCGGCGTTTGGCTGTTAGTGATAGGTCGGCGTTGTCTGGCCGTCGTTGTACATTTACTAATTTTACATGTACAACATTCAGTACATTGAATATAGATGGTTCATTGGGTACGTTTTCCCTGCATTGAGTATTTTGCTTTTTTAGATAAATTAAGGATTTTTTGTCAGATAACACCTAACATTTACCTCTTCTGTATAAATGACACCTAAAGTTTTTTTTTTTTTTGCCCAATAGCACCTAACATTTACTTTTTTTTGTCTGATGGCACCAAACTGACTTTTCCGTCAAAAAAAGTCAATAAACCGTCTTGACTAACGGAGGAATGGTTGACATGTCATTGTTTCCCCAATTTTTTATGTTTTCCCTCCAACTACAACATCCCATTCCCAGATTCAATTTTCCCTCCAACTAAAACCCTTATTTAACACCCAAATTTTATTCCTCCATTCTCAAATTAAATGCCCAATTGCTTTCCTCCATTCTCAAATTAAATACCCATCTCCTTCTATCATCATTCCAACTCAACATGTCTTTTTCAAGCTCATCCTCAAACTCAACAAGGCGAATGAGATGCAATTGTGGCATTCCAGTGGCTGAGAAGACATACCTTTTCTGTTTATGCAAATCAATATCGATCTTGTGAAAATTTATCTCTTCATTTTTCTTTCTGCAAATTGATGGATTGAAGTATGAGAAAGAATGAGGAAGTTGGAGTTTTGACTGTGTTTTGAGTGATGAAGAAGAATGAGGATGTTGAAGTTTGAGGGAAAACAAAAAGAATTGGGGAAACAATGACATGTCAGCCATTCCTCCGTTAGTCAAGACGGTTCATTGACTTTTTTTGACGGAAAAGTCAGTTTGGTGCCATTAGACAAAAAAAAGTAAATGTTAGGTGCTTTTGGGCAAAAAAAAATTTTAGGTGTCATTTATACAGAACAGGTAAATATTAGGTGCTATCTGACAAAAAATCCAGAAATTAATAATTTACATAGCAAAAGTGTACTACATTGAATATTCACAGTGACTATGGTGTAGAATGTTACTTAATTAAAACGCATGTACGATACATTAGTAAGTGAGTTCTGTTACCGTAATTACTAAATAAAGTCTTTAGCAATTTAATAATTAGACATGAAAACTTAATTAGAAAGGAACAAAGAAATTAAAATATAATAAAGAGTCAACTTTATTAATATTAGATTAACGTATTAAATACCTGTTCTTCATTTGAATTATCCTTCATAAAATAATTTGAAAAAGGTTGAGATAGAGAGAATAATTTGAAGAAGGTTGAGGTAGAGAGAAAGAGAAGGAGGCAGAGAGAATAATTAGGTTTGATGAGTTTTTTTTGTGAAGGGTAACAAATGGAAAGTTTGATGTAAAAAGTACTAAAATGAGTAAAAAACGTACTGCGAAAATAAACTCAATAGGACCGTTATTATCCTTAATCACATGTTATTCCGGTTGACTAAATGCCTTGCAAAATAACTTATGGAGACTTTTTTTTTTAACAGGTGATCATCATGTCAAGCGAAGCTAAACTACCGATATTGGACATGAATTCACGTCTTTCTATTTATTTATCGACTAATTTAACTACTGATGCTTAGTGGTTAGGTCATTTATAATGGTTTATGTCATTTTAGAGTTGTAGCCTAACCGAAAGCTTTAAAAGTTTTAGGTGAATTTGTAGATGACGAGTGATAAAAATGTTCATTAGAGTATGAAGCAAGCAAGATGATTATCCTGGCTTGGAAGACTACCATATGATTTCTATGGATATAGTGTAATATATGACAAGAGTAATACAATAATCTTCATTATGAAGAACATTTGTGATATACTTTGTATATGTTTATATTACTTGGTGTAGCTTCTAATATATGTATAATTATATAATTGTAAAGTACGACTACATTTCATTATAAACTCATTGGAGCATGTTCATGTTATACTCCGTATAGCCTATAATAAAATTGTTCGTGCTTTTGTTAAACAACCGATACAAATCAGTCTTTCTTGACTTCGTAATTAGGTTCTAGTCTTGAATCATCTAAATGTAAGGTCATTAAATATGCATGGTATGTAATATTGGTATTAATATCATCAACTGCATACAATTTTATTCATAACTATTTTGATACTCTTATGACTTACTTGTGTTAGTATGTTACATTTTACATAAGAGATTGACTCTTTAATATTCTCAACAAACTCTTTCTTTAAAAGCTAATTCATACAATTACATAACTATATATTTATTGTATAATCTAAGTGGGTATAATACAATTGTACAATTTCATACTCAAACTTTATAATTATGAATCTACTTTTAGAAGAAAGCTATTTTATTTACACCCGTGCAGTTGCACGGGTCCTAAACTAGTTGAGCTATAATTATAATACCAATATAATTGTTTATTTTTAATAGCACTACTGATAAATTCATACTATATTTTATAGTCCGTACATAGTTGTATAGTTGTATACTATTAGCTATTCAAATTGCATTTTCCATCCGCATCCTTTATTCAAATTTTACATAAATCATTTATGCCAATAATAATCAAACAGCAGTAAGCAAGTCTTCTTTGTGACGGATTTTCCAACGGGTCAAGTATATCCCGCTTGGGTAGATAAGTCAAGACTAAGGAATCTCAAATGGCTTAGCTTATCTTTTTCTACCAATACGCGTAATATTTAACCTGTCACAAGCATGTGATGCAAATGCTTGTTACAAATGCGAATTTGTGATCAAACAAATAGGACTAAAAGTTGCAGTATAATTCAAAAACTATAATAAAAAAATTCGAAGAGAATAATTAACGTAATTGCTAAATCCCGCGCACAATTTTACCATATCCCACGCACTTTTCCCTTTTTTTTTCATCACTACCCTCCTCTTAAAAAAAATAATAAAAATACAAATTAACCAAAACCCACAAAGCCGACACCCTTGCCACCTCCAGTCCCGACTAGGGCTGAGCAAAAATATACAATACGTTTTTAATATATGAATACGATACGGTATACGGTTTGATTACACGAATTTCCGGGTATACGATACGGGTTTTTATAAATTGTATCGGGTTTGGGTCAGGAAAAATCAAAACCGGGTATACGGTTTTTGACACGATTTAATCAAAAATAACAACAAAAAAAGTATTATGTGAAACTTTGGGTTTGATATGGATTATTTGTGTGAAGCTTTATGGGTCAATCTTTGAGTGTGAAACTTGCAATCTACGTAACTACTTTGTGGGTGTCAAAGTTTTATGTGAAGCGATGAAAGTTTGCATTTTGGCATCTTAAAACTAACTTTGCAAGTAGTTCTATTTCGTAATAATAAGCCTAATAGATTATATAGGCATCCTAGTAATGGGCTGCTACTAATTTTGTGAAATCAAATTTTGAGTTTTTATTTGACCATTATTATTTAAACCGAATCCGGGTATACGGTTTTCCGGTACCCTGTTTAACCGCGTATACAGAAACCAGATACCCGGTTAAACCGGGTCGTATCCGGGTATTAATTTTGGCCTTAGAGAAACCGGGTACCCGATACGGTTTTTAAAACCGTATCGGGTACCCGATTTTGCTCACCCCTAATCCCGACTACTCCGACTAGCTCGACCGCCGCACCATTGGCCAACATATCCAGCCTCGCTGTCGATTATCCTACCAAATATATATGGTGGTCGAGAGCGGTGTTGAGTGCGGGGATGGGTTGTGGCGGCGTCATCCATTGGTAGTGTCACAGATATGCGTACGGGACTACGGGTTGATAACAGGGGTGGTTGGGGCGGGGATGAAGGTGTAGAAGGGTGTTTGGCGGCGCTGTGAGGGTGGTGGCCTGGTGGGGGAGGTTGGCGGTGCAGGAGGGGGGTCGGTGAATGGGAGGCGATGAATGATTCCTTAAATTGGGGTTTTTAAGTTTCTATTGTTTCTCTCTCATTGGGGTGGGGAAATAAGTGGGGTATACTCGGAATAAATGGGGGAAAATGCGGGGGATTAAGTAAATTGTTGCGCGAGATTTAGTAAGTCTCATAATAAAAAAAGATACGGTAATTACGTAGTTGGAGTAGGATTTTTTTAGTTGCATATAACACTTGAATTATTTGCATTGCATGCTGAAAAATAATAATTAAAAAAAATCCTTTAATATAGTGATTGCAAAATCTATCTACAAATAAATTTAAATGACCTCTAAATATTATAAATTTAACTTACACATTTTATATTTATCCTATTTGAATGTTATAGTTTCTACATGATTTGGTAAAAAACTTAAATTTGAGAAGTGTTTGGTAAACTTAATCCAGAAATTCAAAACGTTTATTTTTTTGGGTGAATAATCTAAAAAGTCTGATCTATTACATAATAAAAAAAACCTACTGTTAATAAAACTTTCTAAGCCAAATAACATATATATTAATATTATTTAATAATATATACACCATCTCTTATTTTCATAAGGGGGCCTTACAAAAAAAAAAATAGTTCACATTGCTTCTTTTTAATTTGTATAATTCTCATTTTAATTTTACATCACCAACTTTGAAACAAGCCTTATTCATAGTACACAAGTAATGGGTTTGCATTATCTTTTTCTCTTTGAGATGCCTTAGACAAAAGCAACTTAAGGTGGTTCATTTATCATAAATATAGTGTATCATATATCAAACAATAGTTAAGAATAAACATGGTTTGCTAACTAATGATCTAGATTTATATATTATTATGTCTCACATAGTCACATGGTGATAGTTTCCAAAATGATTGTCTAAAAGATTATATATGGCAAATTTGTCGCTTTTATATCTATCGTTAGAGGCACATGAGAATTCTACGATTCTACCACTAAAATATGTAGTACTGTAACACACTATTTTTGAAAAATATTTTAATATTCGTGCACCGTACGAGCACGAAATCTTATGGCTACTAAAACTTGCCTAAAATTATAGTTCGTGAAGAGTTGGAGCATAGTACCCTTAGTACAAAAAAAGGAAATGTTTAGTAATTAATCAATCAATAAATAAAAAAAAGAAAAGAAAAGAAAAAAGGTGGCGCGAATTTAACTACCAAACTCCTACTTCAACGGCCCCCTTTACCCACATCCCTTCCTTATTCAAACTCAAACACAATCATTATTATTATCATCATTTCCATTTTTATTTTATTTATTTGTTTAGTTTCTCTTCCTCAATCCCCTTAACTACCTTCTATCCTCTCTCCTATTCATCAATTCAAGATTCTTGAAATTAGGGTTTCAATTTTGTGATTTTGTTTTCCGCAATTCAGTTGATCAACTTTTATTTCACAGGTTAGTATTTTTTTTAAAAATTCTGATAATAGAGATTGTTGTAATTAGGGTTTTGATTCTGTTAATTTTGTTGATTATAGATTTTAGATGTTTATTTGGCGCGTCATTCTCTCTCCTCAATAACTAAGAGACATGAACCTGCGCATTCCAGAATCCATGTTAATTATACTGTGAAAATTTGATTGCAGAATTGAATGTATAAAGGACAAATCGAAATTGAAATCGGAAAAATAGTATTGTATAGTACGGAATAGTTTATTCGTAGTAATTATTCTGTGAGACGGACAAGTGGTATTTGATGATCTATGTTTAACTTGGCACAAATTCCTTGTTTAAAACTACAAATCCATTATAAACTTAAAACGAGTCAATTAAAATAGATGGGACTACTCGAGCCAAATGTTTAGAGACTAACAAAAAATTTGTCTCATCTATTTACCTCAGTTGGAGTACTATTATTACCCGTTTTTGTCCGTCTTAAGATGGACCAACTACGTATTCATTTGAAAATTTAATAGGATATCGGAAATGGTCAAATTAACAAATGATTTGTTTAATTTCTGAGCTAAAATTCTTGTCAGGATATTGTAACTACTTGTGATTTGCAGGAGACTAGGAGTTAGCATTGATTACCACTAGTAATTTAGTTTAATCATGTTTATGTTTATACTATTTCTTGTTTTTTACGATTGTGATTGTCTTAGGAAGAGGGTTAGATTAGGTAATCGGAGGAGACAATCTGATTGGGATGGAGGTCAAGATTCCAGAATTTGATGTAGGGTTTTGAGGTTGTACTCGTAGTTAAGAGGGAATCCGACCTCTCTTCATTGAAGGCAGATATGTCCCGTTTTCAATGAGACCAACTGATTTAAGAATTGTGAAAATTTGCATGGTAGGAATTCGGAGTTGTTAGCCAAGTGTTTGTATTTGGAGATTGGCTGGAGTAGTGTGGGACATTATGATTTTATGTGGGTTTAAAATGTAATTATTCTATAAATTAATTTTTACGAGTATTTGTATCTCTCGAGAATTTATCGTCAAAGTTTCCACTTTTATATTGTGAAAAAACATTTCGCGAATACATTTTTCGACAAAGTTTTGTTATAATTATCGAGATGACAAAGTCGTGTTAAATTGACCTATCCAGATGTAAGAGATATGAAGTAGTATTTCTTATCGGAAAAACTTAAGTGAGATATAAAGATCTAAGTTGATTGCATATATGAGATTGTGTTATACAAAAATGTACCATAGAGTACTTTGTTGTTAGCTCTTGTAATTTTAAGAGTATACAAAGTTAAACTTTGGTATTGAGGTTATTGTTTGTTTCATAGTGTGAAATTTCGTGGGGATGAACAAAAAAGTGATGTTCAATGCACGTGCAGCTCTTTGTGCTTCCCTTATTTCCATAATTCCAAACAAGGAACACATCTTCCCGTATAGTTCCTCCATTCAACTTTACTCTACCAAAAAACTTTTTCATATTTGTCGAGACGTGTTTTACACGGTAAATATCGTTAGCTACGTGTTTGTAAAAATTATAAAAGTTAGATATTAATAATGTACTCGTAAAGACGAATCAAACAAGATCACACATGAATATATTTTTTACTTATATATTGAGAGAAAATTGTAATTATACGATCGCTTGTGAATAGTGTACAAAAAAAAAAGTGGTAGAGTGGAGTTGAATAGAGGAAGTATGCTTTAAATTAGATCAGGAAATGATGGGGGTGAATTTAGTTCATTAGTTGTGCACAGTGCACTTGTGCAAGATATTTTAATTAGTTGGTCTCGTTGAAAATATGACATATCCGTTTTTAATGAATACGGGTCAAAACCCCTTTTACAAGGAGACAAGTGAGAGGAAAGTGGAGAACTAAATTGATCTCCACTTGCTCTCTCACTTGACTCTTTATAAGAGTGGATCGACCCGTCTTAATTGAAGATGCTTCGTCTTCAATGAGAATTTATCTATTTTAATATGTAGAGGGGCTTGCATTACTAGACCAAGCAGTTAATGCTTACTTAATTGTTAATCTCTAGTACAATTTTGTGATTCAGATTCTTTTTACAGTTTTATTTTAGAGGACGCTACATATATTATAAGATATTAGTAGATTTTCCTACTATTTTATTGGAATATTGTGCTATTCACATCCAAAATCAGGAGAAAAATGTGAAGTAGGTTAGTAGGAATAATGTCACCCTCGTTGCACTTAAAGTTTCAAACTTATAAGTATGAAATGAAGATATTTGCAAGACACTTGTAATGACATGCTTATGTGAGTAGAATTTTTTATCATATGTTATGCATTTTAGTTGTTGGTGTAATTTCATTTTGGTTAATATTTTGGTTTAGTGGTTTTAGATCTGATCAATATCGAGTCAAACAATCTTTGAAAGAACCATTGTTCATTTTCGAATCATATTCACATCTTCTTAATTTGGTTCTCAAGTCGGGTATACAATGTATTTATAGGGATAGGAAAGCTAATTTAGGTAGGATATAATATCCTGTATAATATTTGTACATAGTGAATAATTTCTATAATTACAGTTATACAGTATTTTGTGAGTCGGGATTTGATTGTGTTGTATTATTGTGCAAGATATGGTTAATAAGTTTTGTTAGATCATAAATTCTCACCGTCACAAGCTTGTGACTCTCACAAAGAGCAAGTGGAAGAGAGGTCGTGAGAGGTCACAAGCTTGTGACGGTCACAAGCAAGACAGACTGGTTTTGTTAGATATATTTCCAACACACTATCCAGTCCACTAGCTCTTCCAAAATCAGTCTGCTGTAAATTTTAAAATTTTTACTCCTAATTGCTTCAATTAGAAGTAGGATTTCATTGTCATTGATTTCCCTCTCATTATTTTGGAGGGAAAGGGAGACAGGAACAGGACAGGGTGGATCTGTAATCAGTAATAAGAGAGAGAAGAAGAAAAAAAAAACCAACAGCAAGGAAGGTAAAGAGTAGAGAGTGTTTGTGTTGTGTTGTGAATTGTGATAGTGAAACAGAAAGATAGAAAGGTATTAGAATCCTATTATAAGCCAGGCAACCCCAACCATGGCACTCTCGTGACAGTGACAAAAGCCATTGTTATTGCCCTCTAACACTGGTAACTCCACATCTCTTCATCACATACACAAGAACAAAAATCTAAAGGAAAAAAAAAATATCAAAAAGTGAAGGAAATTGCCTTATTCTACCCCCATTACATATCTTAAGGTCCCCCCCTTCCTTCCTTCCTTCACTTCTTTTCTCTTCACTTACTCGTCACCGGACCCGCCTCCTGTCCTACATTTTTGGGGTACCCCTTAAATGGAGATGACCGTTAATGTAATTCGTGACCCTTTTTATTATATCTTGTAATACAAGTATTGTGCTTTGTGGCTTGTGGGTGTGAATGTGTGATCTGGCTTATTTTAGGGTGTATTTCTGGGAAATGTAGTGCCCATTTGTTCAAAGTTTGATCAATAATCAAATTCTATCATCTGTCAGATATGGGTGGTGTCTGTAAAAATGTAATCTTTATTGCTACCCTTTATTCTATTGGTTTGCTTCTTTTTTAGTATTTCCTATCTGTTCAGTATCTAGTACTTTTATTTTTTTCTGACTTTTGAATTCATGGCAGATTTTACACCTCATAAAAGGATCTTCTTCTTTTGGTGGGTGTTTGTGAATGTCAGAATTATTTAAAGAGGTTAGCTGTGGATAGAAAGTTCAACAATGTTGGGTAGTTATTTGGATGGATGTTTTTGAAGTTTTGCAAGAATTACATAAAGAATCAGCTGTGGATACCTTAAGAAGGCCGTTGGTTCGGGCCGAGAAGAGCAATGGAATCACCACAAATGCACGACATTCTAGGACTAGAGAAGTTAGCTCTAGGCACAAGTCTCCGACAGCGGCACCTTCCACAACTACGAATTCGAGGCGATGCCCATCACCTAACCTTACAAGAAGTGTCAATGCATCATCAGCCCCATTGGGTTCAACAAAGAGAGCTTTTTCAGCTGAAAGAAAGAGGCCCTCCACGCCCCCATCGCCATCACGACCATCGACTCCAGTTTCTGACACATCTGTGGACTCACTCTCATCGTCCAGAAAGGTAGCAGGCAGTAAGTTGCCTGAGGTATTATGGCCTTCAACAATGCGTAGGCTTAGCGTTTCTTTTCAATCGGATAGCATTTCAATTCCTGTTAGTAAAAAGGAAAAAGTAGTTAGTCATGTTCCGTCAGACCGTACATTGAAACCATCTTCAAATGTGGCTCATAGACAGGCTGAAATTAATTCAGGGCCTAGAAAACCGACCCCTGAGAGAAAGAGAAGCCCTTTGAAAGTGAAGAGCCCGCCTCATCAATCGGAGAATTCGAGACCGGTTGATGGGGCACAAGCCAGGTTGATTGATCAGCATAGGTGGCCTAGTAGGACTGGTGGAAAGCTATCTGCAAGTATGTTGACAAAGAGTGTTGATCTATCTGATACTAACAAGGGGAAGATTCCTAATTTTATAAATCATCCCATTAGCGGGCTAACTTCATTGAGAAGGTTCTCATCAGAAGGAATTCCAAGAGTTTTGCAAAAAACTTCAATTGATCATTCCCAACAGTCAGAATTTGAGGATCACATCAGTGCACTAGGGCTGCGTATGAAGGCAGTAGATGACAGCTTAATCAGGGGCTCTACACTTCAGAAAGTAATTCCCGGGACTTCAGTCAGATCCAGCCTACTGCCTGTGTCCAGAATGGCGTCACCAAGTAGGGCCTCCGTATCCAGAGGTACGCCGAGTCCAGCGAAGACAAGACCATCTACTCCAACCCAATCTAGAGGGACAAGCCCGTCAAGGATTAGACAATCTAGCCCCACTAGACAGTCCAGTAATACAACTTCAGTCCTTAGTTTTGTGGCAGATATTAAGAAAGGGAAGAAAACAAACCAACTTGAAGATGCTCATCAGTTACGGTTGCTGCACAATCGGCAATTACAATGGCGTTTCGCCAAAGCTCGAGCTGATACTGCACTTTTTATCCAGAAAATTTCTGTAGAGGTAATGATTCTTTCTTCTTGTATTTTAAAAATATGTTTTTTGGTTTGATGGTTTTTACATTTTGAGTAGTGAATGTTCTGAAGGAATATTGGGTCTGTATTTCACTATTTTTTGTGGATCACTCTTTATTTGGCAAGTTGGTATTGCCTTGAAATTCTCTGATAAAATATATAATTTCCTGTTGGATTATTTGTCTTTGGTTTCGATAGAAAGAAGAATGTGAGTTGCAGATG
This sequence comes from Heliosperma pusillum, assembly GCA_022085475.1. Classification (NCBI taxonomy): domain Eukaryota; kingdom Viridiplantae; phylum Streptophyta; class Magnoliopsida; order Caryophyllales; family Caryophyllaceae; genus Heliosperma; species Heliosperma pusillum. The sequence goes on from JAIUZE010018674.1 coordinate 21,737, forward strand.
AGTTGTTCAGTGTTTGGTAGTAAACCTGGATGAGAGGTATTTGGAATACAGTAGCAATAATACTACATGCAACATTAGTTTCAACCTAACTTTCCGTTCGGATTTCTTCCTTCATTTGGGATTTCTTGTTCTACGTAGTTGTAATGTCTTTGTTTTTTCTATTTTCAATAGAACAGCAAACTCCTTTTAATGTCTGTCACGGTAGCAGTGTAGCTGCATCATTTGTAAATTAGTTTTTTGATGATGCAGGAGACTTTGTATAATGTCTGGGAAACAAATTTGGAGCTGTGGGATTCTGTGTTAAGGAAACGGATAGAGCTTCAGCAGCTTAATCTTGATCTCAAACTTGATTTGGTACTTGGAGAGCAAGTAAGTTTGTCTAGAAGTTGTTTTGATTATTTTATTTGCGGATCCTATAAGTTGATGGATAGTGAGTAAGGTAAAGAATTGAACATGACAGAATTTTAGTAGGTTGGCATGTTATTTGGTCCGTGATGATATCATTGCATGTCGAGTTGATCCTGAAAATGTTCTCATGCATGTCGTACTTTTCAGAAATAAACTAGTAGTAATCTTGCAAGCTTGTCTTCCTTATCCAAAACTTCAAAGCAACTGGTTACCATTTGTAATCTGTTTAAGATATCCATGGGTTTAAACTGTATCCGAAGTGCCATCTTTAGAGTTCTCCCATAAGTCGTGAGTGCAATTATACCAAAAAAAAAATGAAAATCTAATTGTATATCGTAATTTGGTAGATAATTATGAATCAAGCATTACTAGGAAGTATTTGGGTCTGCGCTAACTAGCAGAAGTTTGACCAGGATACGAACATAGGTTGTAGGTTATAACGTGCTGGTAGTTGGCCACTAGCAATGTAATAATGAGTTAACAGGTCTCTCTTCCTGGCTTCTAAATAACTGATCCATAATTTTTCAGATGACTTGTCTAGAGGATTGGGTTTTACTTGACGAAGACCTTTCTTCGTCCTTGAATGGAGTAATCGAAGATCTTGAAGCTAGCACCCTTCGGCTTCCAGTTTCCGGAGGAGCAAAAGTATGGTAGTTGTCAAAAGTTTAGACATCTGTTATTTCCTCATTATAAGTGCAGAAATTATATTGATTTTTCCTTCTGTAGGCGGATATTGATTCTTTGAAGATTGCAATTAGCTCTGCTGCTGATGTGATGCAGATGATGGGCTCCTCCATCTGTTCTCTGCTGTCAAAGGTGAGATAACAACTAATTTGATTTTGCTTTTACTTTTAATTAATTTGCATTAATTAATTAGATTTAGGGAAGGTGACTAGGGATTATACACTACACGGATACATAAAGTTGTTTTACTGAGTACCGTGTTTTCGTGTGTTAGCTTAATACTGGTATTTCTCAAGAAGTCATTGATATTTATAATTGAGAGTTTGATAGTTTGGAGCAGAGTTGTATGTCTTTTTGGGAAATTAAGGTTTTTAATATTGGATAAACATGTTTATCTTTAGAAGTAGTTTGCGACAACTTTACCTCAAAGGTTCATGTCTATAGCAGTCAGAGTTAAGGAGCATTACCTTTCTTTTTTAAGCACCGACAAGCTGTTTTTGGAGCCTCTAGAGAAATTTGCGTTGAGAATTGTATCAACCGATTTAAACACTACATGATTATAACATTAGAAGTGCAAACATCCTAGGGAGCCATTTTGCTTTATTTCACAATATTACAAAGCCTAATAATAATGATTCTTTGGGTCTATTAGAAATGGAAAAAAATCGAAGTCAAGTAATAACTAACATAAATATTACTATCATATTAAAAAAAAATTCTGCTCATAACTATCTTCTTCAGTTCTCTATGGTGTTATTGTCACATAGGAACCCCCACATGCAAGTGTTTTAATGGTCCCGACCTGTTGCTTTGTTATTACTAAGCATGTAGATATGTATGGGAAGATCCGACGCCTTGATTTCTCTCATTACATTTGAGTTAGATACATTTCCAGTTCTTTGGCAGCTTATATGTATTATTATGAATTTTTATTTGTGACTTCTTAATGGAAATGTGGTCCTTAATATCTATGAAATTTTTTACCCGTGCTACAATCCTGTTATCATATCTGAAGCACAGCATGATTCTAAAGTTCGATGGATACTATGCGCATACTAGCTGGATTACATGTGTTAATGTACATTTAGTGTGGTTTTTTTTTTTCCGGAACTTTGGTCATATGTAGATGCAATGAGGCATGTGTATTATGTGCTTTTTACCTATGTGTGGGCATAATTACATTTCATGCTCAATGCTGTTTTTGAAGCCCCCTCTTTTCTCTTTTTATTGCGGACTGCAAAGTAGCACGTATTCTATGCAGTTTTCGAAGTAATTTTTATTATGGGTCAGTTGAAAAAAAAAGCTTCCTAGTGTCGTTAACGCAGAGATAAGGCTGACACCCGCTTATCTAGACCTACTGTGAACCCCTTGAGGCACTGAGTAATGTCGTTTCTTCTTGTTGTCACTGATCTCTTCCCTTGATTTTGATGAAATGCTGATTACCTGCCTTCCTTCTGATGGAATGTAGGCTGAAGCAATAAATGGTTTGGTTTCTGAACTTGCTGAACTAGCAGGACATGAAAGAGCCTTGCTTAATGAGTGTGACGATTTGTTGACTTCATCAGCAGCTGCGCAGGTGAGCGATCCTTTTCTGCCACACCTTAGTGGGATTACTAAAGCGATATTTATGATCAGGCTCCACAATGATTTCTCGAATATCCAGTACGTGAACTTTGTCTCGGAAAGCTAA
>JAIUZE010018675.1:0-29708 GCA_022085475.1 Heliosperma pusillum
ATTGTATAACTTTACAAACATCTAAAACACAAATCTCTACTACTTTAATGAATTAGCCCCATTAATTAATTAATGGGATAAATAATGAAAAAATTACAATTAAAATAAAATGTGTATATAAACAAAAAATAATGCTATACTAAAACACCAAAATAAATGAGTTTTCTCTTCTTAATCCCCCACCCCTTCAGCTCCCACTAAGCCCTTATTTCAATCTATACAATACTATAAAAAGGTTAACATTGAGTGCCACATGTAACTCTCTCATCCTTTCATTGTATAGCTTTACAAACATCTAAAACACAAATCTCTACTACTTTAATGAATTAGCCCCATTAATTAATTAATGGGATAAATAATGAAAAAATTACAATTAAAATAAAATGTGTATATAAACAAAAAATAATGCTATACTAAAACACCAAAATAAATGAGTTTTCTCTTCTTAATCCCCCACCCTTTACGCTCCCACTAAGCCCTTATTTCTTAATAAATTCCACTAACTATCCATTGAATGTCATGTAATAATTTCTTTAATTAATTCGTAGGAATTTAACAAAGGAGTTGAAGAGGTCCTTTTGTCCTACTATGATTTTGGCTCACTCGATTCTCTTCCTTTTCTCTTATAAATATAGATTAAACACCCTTATTTCGATTACCAATGTTTCAACTTTTGATCTCCACTGTAAATGGTGCGTTTTTTTTCCACTAATCCTTTTTTTTTTAATTTTTTTTAGTTTGTCTATCTTCCATTACTAAATGGTTTCTAGATTATAATTATTTGACTTCGTGATTTGAGATAGAATACGACATTGATGTTTTTCTATTGATTGAACCAATTGTTTCAGACAAGATTATGTGAAAAATAAGCGGAGTACTGTCAAGAAAATTGTGAATTCACTTGGTAATAAGGTGGCTCTAGAGAGGACTTTGTCTCATTGCATTACGTTTCTCACTATTTGTCGTATAAATTTGTTGCACATGAGGTGTTTGATCAAGGGTATGATAATATATAATCACATCACAAATTCTCATTTGTGACGGGCACTTTTCGTCACAAGCTTGTGACAGAGCAAATGTGATCATTTTTATGGAAAATGTAACCATTATATGACTGGTAACATTTTATGGATGATTACGTTTTATCATAAAATGATCACATTTAGTCCGTCACAAGCTTGTAACCGTCACAAGAAAGACCAACTGATACATAATATTGTGAAAGGACATTGTTACTCCTCCTTCAATAGATTTTAAGTATTATATTTTGGGAGCATTACTTTCGCATTACACGGTTTCCCTTCTTATGATGAATTACGGAGTAATTGTTTTGGGATTCGCTTTGCTTTCGTAGAGTTTACAAGCTTTGGGGCCTTCTTTCATTATTTGTCGCCTAAATTTGTTGTACATAAGAGTAAAAATCAATGACTTACTATATTTCAATGCATGGTGATTAAGTTAAGGATTTAATATATTTTGGTTTTATCAAATTTATTATGATACTCTGTACTATTTCTCGATGGGACAATAAAATTGTAGTGAACCAGTCAACTCTACCACAAAAGAAGTATAATGAACTAGATTTTGGCAGTTGCCCTTACTTTATACACTAGATTTTTTTATGTTCGTGCCTAAATACTTCATCCGCTAATTATCTATTTACCTATCATTAAAAGGGATCTTATCAAGAATAAAATAAAAGTAGAGCAAATGATTTTGACAGGAATTCCAGGCTAAGAATTTATGATATGAACGAGAAAAATACTTATTGCTTATTCGCACAAGTCAGACTCAAATACTCAATCACTCGATTAGAAGATCACTGTTAATTTCATTTCTCCTATGCGTTGTCCTACGTGCAAAGGAGTAGACTAATTTAAAACAATTAAGGTTACAATCTTAATATTATGCGTATATACTAAAACTTTCTTACCTATTTTGCATATACTTAGTACTGTTTTGTGACAGTGAATAGTTAATTAAATCATACCTACAATGATCATACTTTGCTTGCAATATTATTCGCAATAAGTAAAGTTCTAGAAATATATAAATCTAAAACTTATACAATGAAATGATTTACTCATATTTATTTCTTGAGTATTATTAATAACTTTATTGAAGCAGTGAGTGACTTCTTGAAATGATCCTATAGATCACAATGTATGACTTTTCATACGTATATCTTATATTGCTCTTTTGCCATATGTACATGTAATAAGTCTAAACAATCATTCATGATAATGACAATTGTTTTTTGCCATTATATCTCATCTCATCTAATTATCCATACATGACTATCATTCTTCCAAATAAGTTTTGTGTTAGCAATCTCATTATCAAACAAAAGAAAAACTAAAAAGGGACCCGTGAATTTTCACGGGGTTTAAAACTAGTTACTTTTTAAAAAGAAAAAATAAATGCACACTATAATCTCTTGTTGTTTATATATATTTTAGTGTACACATTTGCTCTACTTAGATATATCTTCATCTAAGTTAAAACTTAAACGTAAATCTAATGATTTAAAACTTGTTAATTCATTATATTCATAAAAACTTTATGTCCATACTTTGATTTAAATTTGCGGAAACGAACCGACTTAATTGACCTGATACAAATAGGCTAAATTTGGACCCAAAATTGACCTAATGGGAGAGAGTACCGCTTGAGGTCTTACCAATAATTATCCTTTGTGAAGGGAGGAGAAAGTATTGGTCATCTAGACTCTAGTGTCACCCTGCAAATTGTTATACTCCCTCCTAGTCACTCATTTCTTCCCCTTTTCCTTTTACACAAAAATTAAGGAAATGAATTTAGACCACACAAAACACACTACCCCACATACAAATGAATTTAGACCACATAAAACACACAACCCCACATCCAAAAAAGGAAAGAGGGAAGAAAACCCGACTTACCCAATAAGGAAAGAGGGAAGAAATGACCGACTAGGAGGGAGTATTATTATTCCCCATGTTTCATTCAAGTAATTAGACATATGTTTTTCTTACTAAAAAAAGTTCACACAAGACTAATAGAATACTCTATATAGTAAAATGTTAAACTTAAAAGTGAGAAGAAAAGAAAATATCAACTTCTTTCACGTAATCAGAGCATTTAGTGACCATCCTCATTCTATTAAAATAAAAACATTTAAACACTCCACATTGCGCCACATCATCTACACAACCTCCTTTTTTCACATTTTCATTTCTTTCTATTTTCTTTGTTTGACTTTAAGAAATAATTTAATTTCACTATTCTAAATTTTACTAGAAGTCAAGTTTAATTTTAATATTCCAAAATTTATCAAATATTTAATTTATTTAATTTAATTATGTACAGAATTTAAATATTTACATATGCTACCCTATAAACAAAAACTTGATATCAATAATAAATCAACTAAGGTAATAATAAATAAATTACATCCATAAAAAAATTACATTGCTAAATATATGTGTAATTATGAAATATAAAAATAAAAATCCTGATTAAATTACATAAGTATGCCAAAAAAAATTCAAAAAATTAATTAATTTAAATTAATGAAGGATAAATTATTATATTACATACTCTCTCATAATTGCCAGTAGGAGATTGAGTTATGAATCACGGAGTATGATGTAAATGAGATGGATTAAGTCTATTTATTTAGAATAAAAATAAAAAAAGAATGAATTGATGAAAGGATGGGTATGAGAGAAGTGGGTGGGTAAAAAAGAGATTTGTGTAACAAATTTTTCAAGATTTTGCTGAAAATTTATAGGCATACCCGAATCACAAGCATACAATTATGCTCAGGCCACCGAAAGCAGTGACGTAATGTAACAAATTTTAATGTGAAATTTGTGATAAAATGTTTCGAAATAATCGGCCAAATATTTAATGTTTTAAAATATTTGGGTAAATTTGTATTAAAGGATCTAGGTAAATAGAAAAAAAAGTTGAGAATGATGGGAGTCAACTAAATTCTAACGAAGTAATGTCTCAAACAACATAAAGGAGCGGAAGACGAAGGAGAGAGAGGAAGAAAGCTAAGAATCCATGAGTTTTACAATGATAACCAGATATATTTAAATTTTCGTTCATGTTAGTATAAATGCTTATATAATTTTCCCGTTTATATTATACAACTTAGTTAAAATGTTTTTTTATAACAAATTTAGTAACAAACCCGTGCAATTTTGCACTGGAATAAAACTAGTTTCACTTATTAGACGAGAGTGACTGAATTTATCAGAAAGTTCTTGCTATAACAAAATAGGAGTATATCATAACCGTTAATTATTTGTTTAACTTTAATTAAAATACGGAAAATTTTCACGGTATCCCTGAACTATGACATTTTGCCCGAAATACCCAAATTTTTGCTTCGAAAATTTTTAAGTGGCCATAGCTCGTGTTTAAAAACTCGGAAAATCACGATTTTTTTTCAAATCGTTCATCTTTCTTGAGTATTTCGATTTGAAAAAAAAAAATTGGCGAGTTTGGAACTCGTGACCAAGAGATATGGTCACTCAAAGTTTGTTCGGTGAAACATACTTTGACATACGAAAATTCCTAGCCACGGGATCAAAATACGACAATTTTTTTTTTTCAAATCGTAGCTCTCGGAAAGATCATCGATTTGAAAAACAGTTTAGTCATTTTCCGATTTTTTGAACCCAAGTTATGGCCACTTAAAGTTTCTCGGGTCAAAACCTCTACCAAAGTTCGGGGATACCGTGAGAATTTTCCAATTAAAATATCCTTAAATTATTTGTTTAACTTTAATTAAAAATAATACCTTGAACAAAAAAAAGTTAAACAAATGATTTGAACAAAGTGGGTAACGCTAAGTTAGTAAAAATTCTAATACATACCGCAACACGTTAACCTTAGCCCCCGCAACCAGCACTGCAGGCAGCGGTGCATGCACCGCCACGATCACCATAGGTACCACCATCACCGTCGCGGTCGTCGTTTGAAACACCATCGGCACAGGAGAATATGATGAAGATAGCAGCTGAGATAAGGGACAGTGTTATGAAAAAAAACCACCACCAATGAAGGCCATTTCCTTGACTTAATTCTACAAGCCGCACTTGATTTAATTCACTTGTTCTCATCTTCACCGCCACCTTGTTTCTTGCTTTTTCTTTGGTTAATAGTTAATGTTATAGTAATGTTAATCCTATCCGTTGTTTGTTTTTCTAGTTATAAGACAGTGTTAGGAAAGAAGTAGACCTGAATTTTCAATAGTTTCAACTTTTGATGCTTACCCACCCACTAATAATAATCCTTTTTCACAGCCTTTGAATTTTGACTTTAGCCTTTCCAGCTTTGTTGCCGGACTATTTTTGGTTTGCCATATTATATAGCAGCGGAAGGAGTAGTTAGAGTCAACCTAATAAATAGGATTATGGTAGTTTGGTAGTGTAATAGTGCATAACGTCGTGTGTTAGTGGCTTTAGTTTGGCATTAGTTGATTTATGTAATGCCTATATAGGCTTTCGTTTTAGTTTATTAATTGAGATAGTTTATAAGTTTATGATGATAACTTCTCCCTTTTCTTACATTTATATACCCCCATAGAAATTCTACATTGTAAGGAGGCCGCTAGGGGTTGGTTAAACATGTGAGCTGACCCGGCCAACCCGTGTCCGACCCATATCACGGGTCAGTTTAAGCCTGCCCCCAGTCCCTTATTCAACCCAGACCGACGGGGCCCCTAATTCAGGTCGGTTCCAATTCCATTCCCACATTCCCATTAGACCCGGCCCGCCCTCAACCCGGACGGATCTCCGACAAGCCTCTTTAACCTACCTCGAGCTAGTTCCAATTCCACGGGTCGGGGAATTCGATTAGGTACCCAGAGGGATCTCTGACAAGCTCCTCGCACATGCCGACCCTCCCCTATGGTTTCAGCTCCATTAGCCAAGCCAAGCTCGCTCATTTGACCAGCCCTACTTGTGAGTCACTTGTAGACCTAAACAGTTGTGTGGATTGACCTAACCCAACTATGGACCTTCTTTGTCTAAGTCATTTGTTTACCTATGATTAAAATTATCTTATGAATAATATTCCAATTCCACGGGTCGGGGAATTCGATTAGGTACCCAGAGGGATCTCTGACAAGCTCCTCGCACATGCCGACCCTCCCCTATGGTTTCAGCTCCATTAGCCAAGCCAAGCTCGCTCGTTTGACCAACCCTACTTGTGAGTCACTTGTAGACCTAAACAGTTGTGTGGATTGACCTAACCCAACTATGGACCTTCTTTGTCTAAGTCATTTGTTTACCTATGATTAAAATTATCTTATGAATAATATAAAAAGTAAACAAATGATTGAGATGAAAGAAGTATGAGATATTGTATATGAATAGGAGATCAAATGGGATTGCAAAGAAATTCTGGCACCAGCTCCTCTTCTTCGAACAATAATAAGAGAAAAGATAAATCTAGGGTCTCGTATGGCATTTGATTAGCTTCTCATAAGCAAAGCCCATCAACCCGAAAGACCTCAAAGTTGAAACTCCATTAAAAAAAGAGTACTTGAGAAAAGATTTACTATATTTCCTGATGTTATTATTATCTTGTAACAACCCTCCCTCCCCCTCCCCCCACACACCACTTACCCGACCAAAGTAAATTGGGGTGTTACTACCTTGGTTTCCTAAGGTCGTGCATCAAACACTTCAACAATGTAAGAATTATTTGGCTACTCATATTAATTAATATTATTCGTTATGCTTTGTTGCTAACATTTATGTCTTATGTGTTATGGATTGTGTGCTAATTCTAGTCTTGTAAGTATTCATGGTCTAGTGGTTGCATATGGTATATGTCTGTAGGATTGCATTCATATGGTATAGGTGTACAAGAATGCATTCATATTGTGTACTCCCCGACAACGACGCCAAAATTTGATAGTATTTATCGCGTACCTAATCAAAGATAAATAACCCTAGGATTAGCTAACAAAAAAATTAATGTAGTTAGGGAAGTAGGGGTCGATCACAGGGAGACGAGAGTGCAGGTGAAATGCTATGAGTAGAATTTTATCAAGGTGTCGAATGATTGATTGGATTGATCATGTAAACTAATGCTTAAATAGGTTTGATGATTAACAATAATACGAAAAGATATAGGGAATAGGTTAGCATATGTAAACTAGCATACAATTGACAAATTGGGAGGATAAACAAACAAGCATTGTCTAGGCCTATTAGTACTTATCCTTCGATATGAGTACTCTACCATAAAATGGATCCTAGCGGGCTCTCGCACTTACTTGGTCAGTTTACTACAACATGCAAGGTCTCATTCTTCTCCAGATGTTCGTTCTAACGAAATGAATCAACATACTAACAAATGATTGTGATTAAGAACCAAGAATTATCGATAATAACGAGCATGCGATAGACACAATGACAATAATGCTTTTTACTCAATTATAATAAAAGTATATTGATTGTACATAACTTTCCTACACCGTAAATAATGAGACTACTCACTCATGTTACTAACTAGACTAACAAATATGGATTTTACTAATGGCAACATGATAAAAAATAATATAGGCGCTAATAATATAAACTGAAATGAAGATGATAATATAAGGAGGACTAAACTTATAAAGATAGAAATTCTAACAACAATAATAAACTAAAATGAAATTAAGATAAAGTAAAGAAAAAGAATGACCTAATAATGGAATAGGGAAGAAGAACATAAATATAACTCAAATAATTTAGAAGAAAAGTTTCAATAATAACCCAAATGTTTGTTACAAAATTAAAAAAAATTGAAATGCTTAAAAACTAAACTAGAATTTATAAGATATGAAATGTTATGTACTTTTGGATGATCTACAAAGCATAGAACTCATCCGATTTATAGTAGATGTCCGACGCTTCAGCATTTACGCATAATAATGGGAAATAATGTCGAGTTAAGAGAAGTAGAGGAGGCGTCAAAATGCCTGGAGACACGCGACCCCGATCAGGGTCGTAGCTTTCTTGCTATCCTCTTTTCCTTTTGCTTTGTTTACTATATCACGCATCCCCATGAGGTCAGGGTTTTCATTCCCGATAGGGGACGTGGCTAGCTACTTTTTTTTTAGCATAAATTCTTCTTAGTCTTGAAATAGTGTAAACTCCAAGGAATAGGGGTCAATGCTTGGGGTTGCGTGATATTCCTCTAAACTTCACTTTGACTTTATTTTCTTGCTCGGTATGAATTCCGATCATGGTCCTTCTTCTCTAGGATGAAGTGAAATTAGCGAAATGCCCCTAGCTTGGCTTAGGTTTGCCCAAATAGCTTCGTTCTTCTTAGTCGACGGCAAAATGATAGAAAATACTCGTAAAACCGCTTCATTACCTACAAAACGCAATAAAACATGCAAAGCCCTAGAAAAAGATATTAGCTCATAAAATCACTATACAAAATGCAATTAACATATAAACATGAGGTAAAATGAGGGATAAAGTCATATAAATAAATGATATATCACAAGTCTACCGTCTTAGCACGAGTGACACACGCCCTATTCATACTCAAAGAAGTAAGGACGTGACAATGCGTTATAACCTCCCACTCTAGTACTCTACTTGAGGCCTTGATGAATTGAAAAAATCATAGTAAGTCAAGTTAGTAGAGTAATATTTGACAAATTAGTCCACTAGTATTTTACGAAAGGCCTTAATGAACTTTTTTTTTGTAGCCGTAAAAAGACGCTACTACATAATGTTTTGACTTCTAAAGCCATAGTTACATCCCAATTTATTTAACATAAACATAATACGTAAAATTATAGAAGCTGGTACGTCAAAATGACTGAAGGTATGACGGGTAACAAAAGCATGCTGGAGGAGCAAGATAGATTGGTGACAGTCAACTTCATCAACGTCTTCAGCGATACTATCAACTCCAAGAGGCCAACGAGACGAACTACGTGCACTTACGCCACTAGAGCGTAGAAAGAAAAGGTGGAATGCGAGCCCAACAAGCTTGCCTCCGATGGAGATGATTCTCCTACACCTAGTTGATCGATCTCCACAGTCCATAAACCAATAACTCTGGGAGTCGAGCAATTTGATGACGCTGAATAAAGAGCTCCGCTTATCCAAACACCCAACAAAGAAGATCATCGGAGAATCAGATGAACATCCAGCACGAACCACGCACATAGTCATTTTCATCGACAAATACCAACTAAAAGCACTAGTCATGGCACTAGACAACCTACGGGGAAGCCTCTTGAAAGAGAAGATTATTTTTATTAAGAAAATCATTAAAAAGGAACTACGAATAAGCGACATTTCTAGTGAGGACCACCACATCCAATACCACCAACATTTCTACCAAACCTCTACTCAACCCTACCAAGTCACTTCTCGTACAACATTTTCCACCATTCCAGACTACACTCCAAGCAAAGAAACCGACGGACCCAACCACCACAAGAAGACCACCATTACAACCCAACATACATCAACCCCGAACCAAAGCCATCCATAAACCCAAAGAATCAGTATCAGCCAGACCTTTGCATGCAACAAGACTAAACATTTGACCAGAAACAACAACATAGACAACCCAAGACGGACACAAGAAATAGGACCGACATGTGGGGAGGGGGCGAGGGGAGGGGGAGAACCTAATCGACCTAGACCCATAACCGTAAAGGGAACACTAATACCCGACACCAAATGGGCTATACCCATTAACAACACCCGACAAGGCCAAATGAAGGTCCCTTCCTAGATGTGGGGTGAGGGGCTAGGGAAAGGGGAACACACCTTAGGTTACATTTAAAGCCTGCGACAATACGAAGGATCGGACGAGAAGAAGGTTGAGGACCACCAAAACAAGCCACCCCCAACATCGGACAGTCAGTTAAAGGATCGAGCTCCATCGATCGAGCCTTGGAAGTGGAGTGAGGTCATAACGGAAGGTAATAAGGTGTAAGAGAAGTAACGATTTGCCAGAGATAGGTCAAGGAATTGGCCCATCATCGGCGAAGAGGTAGGGGAGGAAGGGAAGGGAGTGTGAGGCAGCAGGAGGGGGCGGATCAAAGGTTTCGTTTTTTAGGGTTTTTTAGAGAGGGAGAAGGAAGAGAAGGAAGTTGGTAATAAGGCCTTAATGAATTGAAAAAATTAAAGTAAGTTAAGTTAGTGAGCCTTAGAACTACAAAGAGTTTGTCTTTACTTTACTATGTGGGTAATACTATCCTATAACAAATTTGTGACGAATAAATCCGTTGTAAATGGGCATCTACTTTATATAAAAGGGGAAAAAATTCCTGACTTTCTATTGGTTGTTGAAATCAAGGAAAAAAAGGCAAAATTGGCCCACTACCATTCTTAAGAATGAATTACTCTATTTCCTCACTTGTTTTAATTAATCTCTCTCCTAATTTAATTTAATTACTCTCCCCTCATTTCGATAAAGTTCACCATTTCTAAAATTATAGAAAATATAATGACAATGTATGAAACTCTTATTATTTGCACAATTAATATGAGAACGATAAAAGAAAATCAATTAAAATGGCATTCGATATACTTCCTCCCTTCAACTCCACTCTACCATATTCAATTTTGTACACTATTCATGTATGAACATCTAATTGCAATTTTCTCTCAATAAAATACGTGAAAAATATATTCATGTGTCATCTTGTTTGATCCGTCTTTACGAGTACATTATAAATATCTAACTTTTATAATTTTTTCAAATACGAAGCTATCGATATTTACCGCGTAAAACACGCGTTGACAAACGTGAAAAAGTAAAGTGGTAGAGTGGAGTTGAAGGGAGGAAGTATATTACAAATTTTAAATTTGAAGTCCTCTTAACTTCAATTTCAACAGGTGGTATATGTAAAATTAGTGAAGAACAATCATATGATATAAAACCGTGAAGAAATAAAATATTCCGGAATAAAAAATTGTTGGTAAATAAATATTAAATCAGAGATATTTATATTTATATTAGTTTTAAAGTAATTGCAAGTAAATATAAAAAGAATTTTTTTTCCCAAATCAAATGAATATTAAGATTATTCCGAGATTAAAGTCCCGTAATATGATTCAGTATCAAATTCTAGAATAAGACAGTCTATTTTTATAAAATGTTAATGAATTTAGTATTAAAATACTAATAAATAAGTTGTCTCTTTATATAATAGTATAAGACGGTCTCACACAATAATTACTGAAAAATTATAAAATTTAAATAATATTTAATGGTACACTATTTTTTATATTTATAAGTGATGACAAATCATGATTCCTGTGACACCCTCAAATTTGCGGAAAGAAAAAAATTATTTAAATACATAAAAGATACGAATATATAACGAAGGTGTCATTACATAATAAAAAGGTTCGTTACAAAACGAAATAATATTCTACAAAATAAATATACAAGACGGGAGACATATCTCCCGTATAAATACGGAAATAAACTAGTGTATAATAATATACAAACTATGAACCGAATATAGGTCCAAGGTAAAACTTCACTCGCTAGCTCGTCCATGTACCCAAATATGCAACACCACCTGTTCGACCGCATTAAATATAAACACGGAAGCCACAGTCAGTGGGGAGTAACTCCGAGTTCTCCCAGCCACGAAATGTCGAGTTTAATGAAACATGAATAACATAAAAGCAATGTATATGGAAAATACAAAACTTAAACATATATGATATGGTTTTCATGTTATGAAACAGATAACTAACAAATAACCTAGCATGTGAAAGCTATCATGTGAAACCGATAATAAACTATAACTCTAGGTAGGGAAGCTGGTATGCTAGCTCAGAGGTTCCTCTCAGAAACATGGCCGTGATACACTCAAACCCTAATCAACACGTAATCATGTGAATCAGTTAACAATCGGTAATCCAAACTCTATCAATCTTAGCCGGCTTGCATCTCACCTTCTAAAACTCATAGAATCATACAAACCTGAAAGACCAATACGTCTACAAACAGGCATAAGTTCTTAGGACAGTCAATAGTCGACTTCTGTAACTCGAGGCTATACCACAAGGTAGGAAAACATCCTAGTCCTAGACTGAGCAGACCTAGCGACAACAGCTATTCCATTCCCCGTCTCGTGACCAGAAGTACACAAGAAACTCTACTAGGCGACCCCCTAAGCAGAGATGGCTAGTACTTAAGCTGGCTCCATCCCCAAAGTGGATTAGGTAACCATGCCCCGACTTGGATATAACCCCACCAAGCCGAGACACAAAAGCTATCAAGCTGTGAACTATATACTCGTTAAAGACAGTACGGACCTATCAATGTCATGGTCCAAGATACTCATTTAGAATTACAATGGCCGAACCAAACTAATATCTTAACTCAGAGGTTACCTTTAAAACATGGTCAAGATACGACTTAACATGCCATATAATTATAATTCTCTATGGGTACTTAGTCAACACGACACCAACCATATAATTAAACAGTCACAGGAAACACATCCTATCATGTGACTAATTGCATATCCATAATAATCAATTAACATATCGCCTCATATCTACTAAGGCTAATTCCTGAATTAAATACAACCTGACTTGAAGACAAATCCCCGACCCGAGTCCCGCGACGGGTCATCAGTCAAATCGGGGCTGACTAGATCTTAGTTTGACCAAACCCGTTGGATCAAACCGGCTAGAAACAGAGTCTTTATCACATAGACATAGACATAAAAATCAACATATTCCATACATGTTATTTTATTTACTTCTAACATGTGAATTATTATATTATAACAAAACCCCGTTTGACTTAACTAATATCCAATTAAACTACGATCTCGTCTTATAATTTCTAATATGTGAGAAATAATAATTTTATGGAAAACCTTTTTAATTTAAATATTTTACTTATTAACATTTCCCACTTGCTAAATATTACAAACCACGATAAAAATGACGATAACTCAAAAACCGTCACGAGTCCCAAGGTGGGACCCACGGGCTGAATTGGGCCGGACCCACATGGGCCTGTTTTGGGCCCCACGGCCTGTTTTGGTAAAAATGGCAGATTTTACACTTTTTATTTAAAACCGTTTTTTCTAATATTTCCCGCATGCTTTAACATATTCAAAACCCGTCAAAACAACAACCAATCAATCAAACATCGACACAACCCGAAGACCAAAACCCGGACCCACCTTGACCAACCCAGACCGGTCTGAACCGGCCTGGACCGGTCTGTTTGGTCCGGTCTGGCTGCCAACCCCACGGTTCACCAACAACAACACCAAATCACTTCCAACATGTTTTTAATCATCAAACAACCATTTTAACAACATTCATACAAAATCATGACTTATTAAAAATCATCAAAATTTGTCAAGAACATTAAACTTGTTAAAATTTCATAAACAACATAAAAATCATAACTTAGTAAAAATCATTCAAATTCTTCAAGAACACTAAATTTGTTAAAAGTTCATAAACAACATAAAAATCATAACTTATGAAAAACCATAAAAATTCATCAAGAACAATAAATCAACATAAAAATTCACTACAACTTAAAAATCATCAAAAACAATAAATCATCATAAAAATTTCCTACAACTTAAAAATTATCAAAAACAATAAATCATCATAAAAATTCCATACAACATAAAAATCACTACTTAACATATTACTAACTAAAAATCCATAAATCATAAAAACATGAACCAAAATTAAAGATGAACCAAAATCCAAATAAATAAAACTAAAGGCTATATTACTAGCTAAAATCATAAATACTATAACATGAGCCAAAACTAAAGACTACAAAAACAAAACTAAGGCTATATGACATTAATTCGTCGAGTAAAACGGAATCGTTACCTTAGCTAGCCAAAATCACTTAGCACAAAATAATAAGAAGTAATAATTAAGAAAACCCTTCTACTAGTCTTCAACCAAAATATAAGAGTCTCCAAATTCGTCTTCAAACTCTTCCCCTATAAGAAATAACAAGAAAACAATTATTAGAACTTAAACTTAATTTTCCATAATTAAATGTTGAAAACGATCTTGACGGAATTGAAAATAAACCGTACTAGAAGATGGAGAGCGAAGAGGAGATCCTAGAAATATAAATTAGGAAGGATTTAATTAAGAGATGAAGGATTTATGGAGGTTTTGCTCAAGAACGATGAAGAACTAAATATGAACGATGAAGAACGCGAAGAACGATTAAATAAAGTGAGGTTTTGATCTTATTTTGATTTGTTGTAAAATGAAAAGTTGTTTGTGAGTCATATGGGGTGGGTGTGTGCCGTGAGTTTATAGACCATTAAAGGTGTCGAGTTTTGAAATTGTTGTTCCGTAATTGACTCGCGTTTAATAATTGTTTTACGGTAAACGATTAAATATAATTAACGATAAAGTTAATTACACCAAATATCTAGATATTAAGATATTGTATTCAAAAGTAATGAAATATCAAGTCCTATTAGAGGACTTTTGAGCCGTGTGGAAGGGTGAGAAAACGGGTCTGATTTCGAGCGTTTTGCGTAATTTTCGTTAATTGATCGATAAAGCAAATAGTGATCTAGATATTATGATATTGTAATCAAAAGTAATCAAAATATCAAGGCTATTAGAGGACTTTAAGGAGCCGTGTGGTTTGAGGTGATTCGGGTCTGTTTTTGCTCGTTTTGCGTAATCTCCGCTGACGGATCGATAAAGTAGAAAAATATCTAGATATTATTATTAGTTTATTCAAAACAAATAAAATATCTAGTTGTGAGTGGAAAGCGATGACACACGCGTGTGACTCATGCCAAAGTCGAGTTTCGATTTCGTTTCGCGCTTTACGATGAGTCGGGAATAGTTAAATGACGTTCGGTTAAAACCGTAAACGTTATTATTTAAATTCCGAATAAATTCAAAATAATTATATTAAATTATGATAAATCTTAATAAATCTAAATAAAAATAAATCAAAAATATTATTTTTTTTAAATAAAATTTCGGTCTTCATACTTATGAGACGAGTCGGGAAAAGTCAACGGAAATCAAAATCGACTAAAAAGTCGGGAAAAGTCAAAAATGACTTAAAAGTTCCGAAAAGTTTAAGACGACTTTAAAAGTCAAGAAAAGTAATTGACGACTTTAAAAAGTCAAGAAAAAGTCAAAGACGATTTAAAAGTCAAGAAAAGTCAAAGATGACCAAAAACGGTCTTTTCATGAAATCTCTCAAAAATTCCAAATACGAACGCGGAATTTCAAAATACGACTCGAAACAATAAATTCTATTTTAAAAACTTAAGTCTACTGAAAAGTGTTAGTAAATATTTTTACTAGAAAAATTGGGTACTTTCCGGGTTGTTACAATCACCCCTCCTTTTAAAAAGTTTCGTCCTCGAAACTTAGAAGAAGGAACGTAACATATATGTAGGTCTATTTCAAAACTGTTAAAAATATATTTGTTAATAAAATACGGGGTCTTATCTACGGGACGGCAGGTTCTCGTCAGCATCAAGAATATCGATAGAAGGTACGAAATCTTCGAACGGTTAAATCGAATAGAAAGAGGAAAGAAAGAAGGAAATTTACCTCAAGCAAAGAGCTCGGGATATTTAGCTAACATTTTAGCTTCGGGGTCCCAAGTTTCTGATTCGACGTTTCCACAACGCCAAAGGATACGAACTAAAGGCACCACCTTGTTTCGGAGTTTTTTGTTAGCCCTTTCAAGTATACGAATCGGCCTTTCTTCCAAAGCCAAATTAGGTTCCAAGTCCAACACTTCTTCTTGAATAATATGACTCGCGATCACTGATATACTTCTTCAACTGAGAAACCATGGACACATCATGACTTTACATCAGTTCGGAGGTAATTCCAGACGATAAGCAACAGGACCAACTCTTTTAAGCACGCGAAACGGTCCAATATATTTAGGACTCAACTTTCCTTTCACTCCCAACCGTTTCACTCCCTTCATTGGTGACACTTTAAGGAATACCCGATCATCAACATCAAACTCAAGTGGTCGACGACGAACATCGGCATAAGATTTCTGTCTATCTTGAGCGGCCTTCATTCGCTCTCGAATGACTTGAACTTGATCAATCGTTTCAGTAACTATGTAGGGACTCAACATATGATCATCCTGAACTTGATCCCAATAAACCGGACTACGGCACTTCCTACCGTATAAAGCCTCATATGGTGACATCTTGATAGAAGCATGATAACTGTTGTTATAAGAAAATTCCACCAAAGGCAAACACTTCTCCCAAGAAACATGAAAGTCTAAGGCACAAGCACGGAGAAGATCTTCAAAGGTTTGGATCGTTCTCTCACTTTGACCATCCGTAGCGGCATGAAAAGCTGTGCTCATCAACAATTTACTACCCATGGCTTCTTGCAAAGCTGTCCAGAATCGGGAACTGAATCTCGGATCACGATCTGAAATAATATCTTTAGGAACTCCATGGTAGCGTACTATCTCTCTCACATAGGCCTCAGCTAAGACCTCTATATTCCAAGTTTCTTTGATAGGCACGAATCTGGCACACTTGGTTAGACGGTCTACAATAACCCAGATGGCATTCATTCCCCTAGAAGTTTTAGGTAAAGCCATCACGAAGTCCATAGAAATAGACTCCCATTTCCAAAGAGGAATTTCCAAAGGTTGCAGCAAACCTCAGGGTCTTTGATGTTCAATCTTCACCTTCTGACAAGTAAGACATTTACTAACATACTCCGTTACTTCAATCTTCATCCTAGGCCACCAAAACTGTGGTCTCAAATCTTTATACATTTTGTCACCACCAGGATGAATAGAATAAGGAGAAAGGTGAGCTTCATCAAGTATTCTCTTTCTCAACTCGGCACTCCTCGGAACATACATTCTACCATGGTAACGAAGGTAGCCATCATTATCCACCACACAATCCTTAGCTTGCTCAAGTAATATTTTTGCTCGTATGGCGATAAAAGTAGCATCCTCCGGTAAACAAGTACGAATCTCTCGATAAAAATCAGGTTCTGCGGTCAAAGCACCAAGATAATCAAACCCTTTCCCAACAAACTGTATCTGAAGCTTCTGAAATTCGGTTACTAGTTCATCGGGTAAAGTACCAAGAGCATTTAATGAATGACTAGTCTTTCTACTCAAAGCATCTGCCACAACATTTTCTTTTCCCTCGTGATAAATCAACTCAGCATCATAATCATTCACCAACTCTAACCATCTTCTCTGCCTCATGTTCAACTCTTTCTGAGTAAAAATGCACCTCAAGCTCTTATGATCGGTGTAAATTCGGCAATGAACTCCAATAAGATAATGTCTCCAAGTTTTCAAGGCATGTACTACAGCTGCTAACTCAAGATCATGAGTCGGATAATTCACTTCATGAACCCTTAGTTGTCGAGAAGCATAAGCAATAACCTTTCTATTCTGCATCAGACCATCCCAAACCTGCTTTGAAGCAATCACAATATACATCATAACTCAGCTTCATCATCTTGGTAAAGTTAAAACGGTGGCGGTAGCTCAATCTCTTTGCTTTAATTCCAAGAGGCAACTCACATTCATCGGTCCAAATATACTTTGCTCCTTCTTTAGCAATGAGTCATCGTCTTGCTAATTGGAAAATCTTTCACAAACCTACATAATAACCCGCTTAAACCAAGGAAACTCCGAATCTCGGACACATTTTTTTCGGACTTTCCAATCCACAACCCTCAATTTTTGCTGGATCGACCAAACACAGTCTTTCGAAATGACATGACCAAGGAAAGATACCTCGGCAACCAGAATTCACATTTGGAGAACTTAGCATACCACTTTTGGCGTCGAAGAACACCCAAAATGGCTCGAAGGTGATTAGCATGTTCTTCCTCAGATTTTGAAAAGATCAAAATGTCATCAATAAATACCACCACACATTTATCAAGATACTCCCTGAAGGTACGATTCATCTGATCCATGAATATTGCTGGAGCGTTAGTCAAACCGAATGGCATCACCTTGAATTCGAAATGACCATACCTCGAGCTAAAGCAGTCTTGGGCATATCTTCTTCCCGAACGGGAATTTGATGATAACCCGATCTAAGATCAATCTTTGAAAAAGTAGAAGCACCCCGTAACTGGTCAAAAAGATCATTGATACGAGGAAGAGGATATTTGTTTTTGATTGTGACACGGTTCAATTCACGATAATCAATGCACATCCGCATAGAACCGTCTTTCTTCTTGACAAATAGCACGGGCGCACCCCAAGGAGAAGCACTAGGCCTTATGAAGCCTTTCTCAATCAAGTCATCAAGTTGGATTCTCAACTCTTTCAACTCGGAAGGCGCCATACGATAAGGGGCTTTGGCAATTGGTCCAGTTCCAGGAACTAGATCTATAGAGAATTCAACATCTCTTTCAGGAGGAATTCCCGGTAATTCATCGGGAAAAACATCTGGATATTCAAAAACAATAGGAACATCCTTCAAAGAAGGAAGAGAAGAATCAGAAGTAGTCACTACACATAGAAATGCTTGATGACCCTTCTTCAAAACATTCAACATTTTCATAGCTGAGATTAACTTCACACTAGTTTGCTTTCTAACTCCTTGGTAAGAAATACGAGCACCCAAAGGACTTTTAAGAATAATCTTCTGATCACGGCACTCGAATCGAGCATGATAAGTAGATAACCAATCCATGCCCAAAATAATATCAAACTCTTCAAGAGGAAACCGAAGAAGATTTGCCGGAAAAATAGATCCATTTATGGATATTGGAATGTCGGAATGAAGATAAGAGCATGAAAATACATCTCCGGACGGTAACGAAATAGGAGTAGTTTCTCCGACGGAAGCTTTGAGCGGTAAGTTATCGGATAGTCTCATTGAAATAAAAGATAAAGAAGCTCCCGTATCAAACAAAATTAAACACGGAAACTCATAAATCGAGAACATACCCATCACGATGTCTGGCTGAGCATCGGCCTCAGCACGGCTCATAATAAAAATCCGACCCTTAGGTCGCCCAGAAATAACCGGTGTAGAAACCGTCTTCTTCCTCTCAGGACATTCATTAAACCTGTGCCCCGGTTTTTGACAATTAAAGCATACAAGTGGCTTGTTGAAGCAACCAACACCCGGATGCATAGGCATCTTGCACCGAAAGCAGGTACGATCCTTAAGATCGTTGTTGTTGCTCGGTACAAATGGACGATTACCTCTAGTTGCTTGTCCACCCTGAAAGTTTATCCTCTTGTTTGGAAAAGAAGGACAAAAGGAAGGTCGGGAAGTAGGATATAAGGGTCTCTTGCCATAAGAATTAGGAGCAATATAAGAAGTACGAGCCTCTTCGGCAATCTCCCGAATAGAACTCTCCGCCCATAAAGCATCATTATAAATAGAGACAAAAGAAGTAGAACCCCTACTTATCTTCCCCTTCACCTGAGGAGATAGCTTTCCTAAGTAAAAGAAAGCTTTGTCCTCCTCCCTCGAAAGAAGTCGAGTGGCATAATGAGCCAACTCGTTAAACCTGGTTGTGAACTCTTGAACAGAAAGAACTCCCTGCTTAAAGTCCATGAACTCCTTTAGCTTTTGCTGTCTCAACTCATCCGGATAAAACCTCGTCTCCAAAAGTTCCCGGAAACGAGTCCACCCAAAATTTGGCTCCAACTTAGCAGTAGGACCAGAAAGAGTCCACCACTGATCTGCTTCCTTCACTAAAAAGTGAGAAGCAAGACGAACTTTATCCTCTTCAAGGACATCATAAAGAGAAAAACTCTTCTCCATTTCACGTAACCACCCCGAAAGCTGAACTGGGTCTACCTCACCACCGTAGGTCGGGAAGTAGGATATAAGGGTCTCTTGCCATAAGAATTAGGAGCAATATAAGAAGTACGAGCCTCTTCGGCAATCTCCCGAATAGAACTCTCCGCCCATAAAGCATCATTATAAATAGAGACGAAAGAAGTAGAACCCCTACTAATCTTCCCCTTCACCTGAGGAGATAGCTTTCCTAAGTAAAAGAAAGCTTTGTCTTCCTCCCTCGAAATAAGTCGAGTGGCATTATGAGCCAACTCGTTGAACTGAGTAGTGAACTCCTGAACAGAAAGAACTCCCTGCTTAAAGTCCATGAACTCCTTCAGCTTTTGCTGTCTCAACTCATCCGGATAAAACCTCGTCTCCAATAGTTCTCGGAAACGAGTCCACCCAAAATTAGGCTCCAACATAGCAGTAGGACCAGAAAGAGTCCACCACTGATCTGCTTCCTTCACTAAAAAGTGAGAAGCAAGACGAACTTTATCCCCTTCAAGGACATCATAAAGAGAAAAACTCTTCTCCATTTCACGTAACCACCCCGAAAGCTGAACTGGATCTACCTCACCACCGTAGGTTTTGGCTTGGCTCCTAGATAGTTAAGAAGCAACCCATGAACAACTTCCGTGTCTCTCACGGTCGGGAATAGGAGTAGGAATAGGATTTGCTTGCTGATTTTGCTGATTTTGCTGGTTTTGGATAATAACGGTAAGAGCTGCTAAGATCGTGTTGTCAATCCTCGGAGGCATCTTGCAAAATAAAACACAGATTAGTACTTATCATTTAGAAAGAACAAAGAGACTACAACATAAATCCTAATCTACCCATCTTACCCTTCTATCACACGGTTTATTATTTTATTAAGGTCAAGTTATTCATACAAGGGTACACAACGTGCGTCGGGAGCAAAATAGCTCTGATACCAACTGTGACACCCTCAAATTTGCGGAAAGAAAAAAAATTAATTTAAATACATCAAAGATGATAATATATGATAAAGGTGTCATAAATAAAAAAAGTTCATTACAAAACGGAAATAATATTATACAAAGAGATATACAAGACGGGAGACATATCTCCCGTATAAATACGGAAATAAAAGAGTGTATAAATAATATACAATCTAAGAACCGAATATAGGTCCAGGTAAATACTTCGCTCGCTAGCTCGTCAATGTACCCAATGTATGCATCACAAACCTGCCAACCACATTAAATATAAACACGGAAGCCACAGTCAGTGGGGAGTAACTCCGAGTTCTCCCAGCCACGAAATGTCGAGTTTAATAAAACATGAATAACATAAAAGAGATGTATATGGAAAATACAAAACCGTAACAAATACGATATGCTTTTCATGTTATGAAACAAATAACTAACATATAACCTAGCATATGATGAAAGCTATCATGTGAATCCGCTAATAAACTATAACACGAGGTAGGGAAGCTGGTATGCTAGCTCAGAGGTTACCGTTAACATGGCCATGATACACTCAAACCCTAATCCCACATAATATCATGTGAATCAGTTAACATCCGGTAATCCAAACTCTATCAACCTTAGCCGGCTTGCATCTCACCTTCTAAGATTCATAGAATCATACAAACATGAAAGACAAATACTTCTACAAAAAGGCATAAGTTCTTAGGACAGTCAATAGACGACTTCTGTAACTCGAGGCTATACCACAAGGTAGGAAAACATCCTAGTCCTAGACTGATCAGACCTAGCGACAACAGCTAACCCATTCCTCGTCCCATGACATAACCGTACATGAGAAACTCTAATAGGCGACCCCCTAAGCAGAGATGGCTAGTACTTAAGCTGGCTCCATTCCCAAAGCGGGGAACTCTTACGATTGCCATGCCCGACTTGGAGATAAGCCCCCCAGGTCGTGCGGACACAAAAGTTATCAAGCAGTGAACTATATACTCGTTAAAGATAGTAAGGCCTATCGATGTCATGGTCCAAGATACTCATTTAGAATTAGAATGGTCAAGACGCCATATACTCATAATTCTCTATGGGTACTGAGTCAACACGACACCAACCATATAATCAAACAGTCACGGGAAAACTTCCTATCATGTGACTAATTGCATATAAATCATAATCAAATATCATATCGCCTCATATCTACTAAGGCTAATTCAATAATTAACTAAACCTTACTTGAAGACAAATCCCCGACCCGAGTCCCGCGACGGGTCATCAGTCAAAACGGGGCTGACTAGATCTTAGTTTGACCAAACCAGTTTGGTCAAACCGGCTAGAAACAGAGTCTTTACCACATAGACTTAGACATAAAAATCAACATATTCATTACATGTCATTTTAAAACTTCTAACATGTGAATTATTAAATCTTACCAAAACCCGTTTGACTTAAAGGATATTAAATTAAACTACGATCTCGTATTATAATTTCTAACATGTGAGAAATAATAATTTTATGAAAAAGACTTTTAATTAAATAATTTACTTATTAAAATTTCCCACTTGCTAAATATTACAAAACACGACAAATTAACATTAAACTCAAAAACCGTCACAAGTCCAAAGTGGGACCCACGGGCTGATTTTGGGCCGAGACATTACATGGGCCTGGACTGGGCCCCACGGCCTGGTTTTGGGCTGTTTTGACTTTTGCTCGATTTTACTAAAAACCGCTTCTTAATATTTCCCGCATGCTTTAACATAATTAAAACCCGTCAAAACAACAACATAACAATCAAACATCAACACAACATAAAGACCAAAACCCGGACCCACCATGGACCACCCAGACCGGTCTGGACCGGGCCTGAACAGGCCTGAACCGGCTGGTTTGGGTCCGGTTTCCAGCCACTTCCCCACGGTTCAATCAACCCCCATTTCCAAATAAATTCTAACATGTTTTAATTAACAACATCCATTTTTAAACATCCAATTCAACCATCATCATACAAAAATCATTGTTATGAATAAATCATACAAATTTGTCAAGAATACCAAACATGCTATAAATTCATAAACATAATAATAACCACTACTTAGCATGTTACTAACTAAAAATCCATAAATCATAATAACATGAACAAAAACAAAAGATGAACCAAAAACAAAAGAAACAAAAGCTATGTAACATTAAATCGTCGAGTAACTCGGAATCGTTACCTTAGCTAGCAAAACCAATTAGCACCAAAAAAAATAAGAAGTATAAACCCGTCTACTAATCTTCACCCAAAATATACGAGTCTCCAAACTCGTCTTCACAATCTTCCCCTATAAGAAATGACAAGAAAAACATTATTAGAATTTAAACTTGATTTTCCATAATTAAATGTTGAAAACGATTTTGTCGGATTTGAAATTAAACCGTACTTGAAGATGGAGAGCGAAGAGGAGATTCTAGAAATATAAGTTAGGACGGGTTTAATTAAGAAATGAAGGTTTTATGATGATTTTGCTCAAGAACGACGAAGAACGGATGAAGAACGCTCAAGAACGAATGAAGAACGTTGAAGAACGATTAATTTGATCTTAATTTGATTTGTTGTAAAATGAAAAGGTTGTTGGTGAGTAATGATGGGTGGGTGAGCCGTGTAATATAGAGGAAATAATGAGTCGGGTTTTGAAATTGTTGTTACGGAATTGACTCGGGTTTTATTATTATAATAAGATAATTAATTAAATATTAAGTTAATTAAATTAAATATCTAGATATTATGTTATAATAATGAAAAGAAATGAAAATATCAAGCCTAAGAGAGGAGAAAGGAGCCGTGTGGTTTGAGATGAATCGGGTCTGTTTTGTAAACGGTTTGCGTAATTTTCGTTGACGGATCGATAAAGTAACAAAATATCTAAGATATTTGTATTAGTTTAATCGAAACAATTAAAATATCTCAAGTGAGTGGAAAACGATGACATGGGCGTGTGACTCATGCCAAAGTCGAGTTTCGGGTTTGTTTCGGAATTTACGATGAGTCGGGAATAGTTATGATTCCCGAGTTTAAACCGTAAAACCTTATTATAAATTCCGAATAAATTCAAAATAATTTTATTAAATTATCATAAATCCTAATAAATCTAAATAAAAATAAATTAACAATATTATTTTTTTAAATAAAATTTCGGTCTTCAAACTTACAAGGCGAGTCGGGAAAAGTCAACGAAAGTCAAAGTCGACTTAAAAGTCAAGAAAAGTCAAAGATGACTAAAAAGTCAAGAAAAGTTTATGACGACTTAAAAGTAAAGAAAAGTCAATGACGACTTTAAAAAGTCAAGAAAAAGTCAAAGACGACTTAAAAAGTCAGGAAAAGTCAAAGATGACTAAAAACGGGATTTTCATGAAATCTCTCAGAAATTCCAAATACGAACTCGGAATTTTAAAATACGACTCGAAACAATAAATTCTATTTAAAAAAACTTAAGTCTGCTGAAAAGTGTTAGTAAATATTTTTACTAGAAAAATTGGGTACTTTTCGGGTTGTTACAATCACCCCTCCTTTTAAAAAGTTTCGTCCTCGAAACTTAGAAGAAGGAAAGTAACCTATATGTAGGTCTATTTCAAAATTGTTAAAAATATATTCGTAATAAAATTACAGGGTCTTATCACTGGGGCGGAAGGTTCTCGTCAGCTGTTACGAACACCAACGTCCCAAATCAAAGACTTTAAAAGATACATTTTCGCATCAATAAATGAGAAAACTAGTTATCGAACGTCTCCAATAACAAGTCTCAACATTCCTTGACGGTAAAATACTTGAAATCATAAAATATTTCCAAAAGCTTTTAGTTCAAAAATTTCATAGTAAAGGGAATAACTCTACTATCTATGCCTAAAATTTCTAACTAAAGTTTCTAGTAATCTACCTATAAAAAATGATATTCGATAGAAGGAACGGAAAATTTGAAAGAATAAATCAAATAGAAAGAAAGAAGAAAGAAGGATATTAGCCGGAAAAGTAGATCCGTTTATTGATATAGGAATGTCCGAATGAAGATAAGAGCATGAAAACACATCTCCGGACGGTAAAGATATGGAGTACTTTCTCCAACTGAAGCCTTGAGAGGTAATTTATCGGATAATCTCATTGAAATAAAGAACAAAGAAGTGTCCGTATAAATTAAACACGGTATTTCTTAAATTGAAAACATACCCGTCACAATGTCTGGGTGAGCATCGGCCTCAGCGCGGCTCACGATGAAAATTCGACCCCTCGGTCTCCCAGAAATAGCTGGTGTAGAAGCTATCTTCTTCCTATCAGGACATACATTAGCTTGGTGTCCCGGTTTTTGACAAGCATAGCACACAATTGGCTGGTTGAAACAGCCCATACCGGGATGTCTAGGCATTTTGCACCAAAAACAAATACGACCCTTAAGATCGTTGTTGTTGCTCGGAACGAATGGACGGTTTCTCTTATTTGCTTGTCCACTCTGAAAGTTTCTCCTCTTGTTTGGAAAAGAGGAAGAAAAGGAAGGTCGAGAAGTAGAATATAATGGTCTCTTGCCATAAGAATTAGGAGCAACATACGAGGAACGAGCCTCGTCGGCAATCTCCCGAATAGAACTCTCTGCCCATATGGCATCATTGTAAATAGAGACAAAGGAAGTAGCACCCCTACTGATCTTGCCCTTCACCTCAGGAGAAAGCTTTCCTAGGTAAAAGAAGGCCTTGTCTTCCTCCCTTGAAATAAGCCGAGTGGCATAATGAGCCAACTCGTTGAACTTGGTTGTGAACTTCTGAACTGAGAGAACTCCTTGTTTGAAGTCCATGAATTCTTTCAGTTTCTGCAGTCTCAATTCATCCGGGTAGAACCTCGCCTCCAATAGTTCACGGAAACGAGTCCACCCAAAATCTGGTTCTAACTTAGAAGTAGGGCCAGTAAGTGACCACCACTGATCAGCTTCCTTCACTAAGAAGTGGGAAGCAAGACGGACTTTATCCGCTTCAAGAACATCATAAAGAGAAAAGTTCTTCTCCATTTCTCGAATCCATTCAGAAAGTTTGACGGGATCTCCTTCACCATCATAGGTTTTGGCTTGGCTCCTAGATAGTTGTGAAGCAACCCACGTACAACTCCCGTGTCTCTCACGGTCAGGGAAGGATTTGCTTGTTGATTTTGCTGATTTTGAATAATAACAGTAAGAGCTGCTAAGATCGTGTTGTCAATTCTCGGAGGCATCTTGCAAAAGAAAACACAGATTAGTACTTATCATTTAGCAAGCACAAAGAGACTACAACATAAATCCTAATCTACCCATCCTACCATTCTATCTCACAAGTTCATTATTTATTAAGGTCAAGTTATTTATACAAGGGTACACAAACGTGCGTCGGGAGCAAAAATGCTCTGATACCAACTGTGACACCCTCAAATTTGCGGAAAGAAAAAAATTAATTTAAATAAATAACAAAGGGTGTCATAAATAAAAAGGTTCATTACAAAAGAAAATTTATATTATACTTAAGAATTATACAAGACAGGAGACATATCTCCCGTATAAATACGGAAATAAAAGAGTGTATAATAATATACAATCTAAGAACCGAATATAGGTCCAAGGTAAATATTTCGCTCGCTAGCTCGTCAATGTACCCAATGTATGCATCACAAACCTGCCAACCGCATTAAATATAAACACGGAAGCCACAGTCAGTGGGGAGTAACTCCGAGTTCTCCCAGCCACGAAATGTCGAGTTAAATAAAACATGAATAACATAAAAGCAATGTATATGGAAAATACAAAACCTTAACATGTATGATATGCTTTTCATGTTATGAAACAATTAACTAACATATAACATAGCATATGAAAGCTATCATGTGAATCCGATAATAAACTATAACACGACGTAGGAAGCTGGTCTGCTACTCAGAGTTCCTCTCAGAAACATGGGCCGTGATACACTCAAACCCTAATCACACGTAGATCATGTAATCAGTTAACAATCGTAATCCAAACTTCCCAAACTCTATCAACCTTAGCCGGCTTGCATCTCACCTTCTAAGATTCATAGAATCATACAAACATGAAAGACCAATACTTCTACAAACAGGCATAAGTTCTTAAGACAGTCAATAGAAGACTTCTGTAACTCGAGTCTATACCACGAGGTAGGATATACTTAAATATTTAGGCTCAGCGGTCACTCTAGTAACATGGCCCAAATACCAAGCACACATCTAGGCTCAGCGGTTACACTAATAACATGGCCCAGATCCAAACCACATATCTTAGCTCAGAGGTTCCTCTCAGAAACATGTCCAAGATACGACTCAACCCTAAACCTAGACTGCGCAGACCCAGAGAAATGCGAAGATCCATCGCATCCAAGACCCATGATACAATCACATGAGTACACCCTAAGAAGATCCATCAAAGGGGTTGGCTAGTACTAAAGCTGGCTCCATTTCCCAAAGGGGAAACTATGGCAGCCATGCCCCGACTTGAAGATCCATCAAGCCGGGAACACAAAAGCTATCAAGCGGCAAACTCCATATGCTCGTTAAAGATAGTACGGGCCTATCAATGTCATGGTCCAAGATACTAATTTAGAATTAGAATGGTCAAGACGCCATATACTCATAATTCTCTATGGGTACTTAGTCAACACGACACCAACCATATAATTAAACAGTCACGGGAAAAACATCCTATCATGTGACTAATTGCATATAAATAATAATCAAATATCATATCGCCTCATATCTACTAAGGCTAATTCATTAAATAAATACAACCTTACCTGAAGACAAATCCCCGACCCGAGTCCCGCGACGGGTCATCAGTCAAAACGGGGCTGACTAGATCTTAGTTTGACCAAACCCGTTTGGTCAAACCGGCTAGAAACAGAGTCTTAGTCATCTCGGTTTGAACAAGAATAATCATATTCAATTCAAGTTATTTATTCCAACCTCCAACATGTGAATAATTAAAATTATACAAAAACCCGCTTGACTTAAGGATATCAAATTAAACTACGGTCTCGTATTATAATTTCTAACATGTGAGAAATAATAATTTTATGAAAAACCTTTTTAATTAAATATTTTACTTATTAATATTTCCCACTTGCTAAATATTACAAAACACGATAAATTAACATTAAACTCAAAAACCGTCACAAGTCCCAAAGTAGGACCCACGGCTGATTTGGGCCAACTTGACACGGGCCTGGACTGGGCCCCACGGCTGGTTTGGGCCTGTTTTGGGCTGTTTTTAACGACTTTACTAAAACCGTTTCCTAATATTTCCCGCATGCTTTAACTTAATTAAAACCCGTCAAAACAACAACATAACAATCAAACATCGACACAACCCAAAGACCAAAACCCGGACCCACCATGGACCGACCCAGACCGGCCTGGACCGGGCCTGAACCGGCCTGGTTTGGGTCCGGTTTCCAGCCACCCTCACACGGTTCCACACTACAAACAACACCCAATATTTCTAACATGTTTTAATTAACAACATCCATTTTAAACAACCAATTCATCCATCAGGCATACCAAAAATCATGATTATGAACAATCATCAAATATGTCAAGAACACTAAACAAAAACCAAAGAAACAAAAGCTATGTAACATATATTCGTCGAGTAACTCGGAATCGTTACCTTAGCTAGTAAAATCAATTAGCACCAAAATAAGAAGTAAAGAAAATAAGAAACCCTTCTACTAATCTTCACCCAAAATATACGAGTCTCCAAACTCGTCTTCAAAATCTTCCCCTATAAGAAATGACAAGAAAAACATTATTAGAACTTAAAATATGATTTTCCATAATTAAAGTGTTGAAAACGAGTTTGTCGGAATTGGAAATAAAACGTACTTGAAGATGGGGAGCGAAGAGGAGGTCCTAGAAATATAAGTTAGGACGGATTTAATTAAGAAATGAAGGTTTTATGATGATTTTGCTCACGAACGACGAAGAACAAATGAAGAACGACGAAGAACGAATGAAGAACGATGAAGAACGATTAATTAGATCTTAATTTGATTGATTGTTAAATGAAAAGTTGTTGGTGAGTAATGAAAAGAAAGAAAATATCAAGGCTTAATAGGGGAAAAAGAGACGTGTGAAATGGTGAGAAATCGGGTCTGTTTTTAAGCGATTTGCGGAGTTTAAATTGACAGACCGATAAAGTTACAAATATCTTAGATATTTTTATTAGTTTAATCATATTAATTAAAAGATCTAATATGAGTGGAAAAAAAAGTGACATGGGCGTGTGACTCATGTCAAAGTCGGGTTTCGGGACTTAAGTTGACCCGGGAATAGTTAAATGACGTTCGGGTTAAAACCGTAAAAGTTATTCTTTAAATTCCGAATAAATTCAAAATAATTATATTAAATTATGATAAATCATAATAAATCAAAATAAAAATAAATTAAAAATATATTTTTTTAAATAAAATTTCGGTCTTCAAAATTGCAAGGCGAGTCGGGAAAAGTCAACGAAAGTCAAAGTCGACTTAAAAGTCGGGAAAAGTCAAAGATGACTTAAAAGTCAGAAAGTTTATGACGACTTAAAGTCAAGAAAATCAATGACGACTTTAAAAAGTCAAGGAAAAGTCAAAGACGACTTAAAGTCAAGAAAAGTCAAAGATGACTAAAAACGGTCTTTTCATGAAATCTCTCAGAAATTCCAAATACGAACGCGGAATTTCAAAATACAACTCGAAACAATAAATTCTATTTTAAAAACTTAAGTTCTACTGAAAAGTGTTAGTAAATATTTTTCCTAGAAAAATTGGGTACTTTTCGGGTTGTTACAATCACCCCTCCTTTTAAAAAGTTTCGTCCTCGAAACTAGAAGAAGGAACGTAACATATATGTAGGTCTATTTCAAAACTGTTAAAATATACTTGTAATAAAATATAGGATCTTATCTACGGAACGGCAGGTTCTCGTC
>JAIUZE010018680.1:0-13079 GCA_022085475.1 Heliosperma pusillum
CCATTCTCCCTACAATATTCTATAAAAGCTTGATTATCAAATTCGGTGCCATGATCCGTACGAATGGAAACTAACTTTTTATCAGACTTGTTTTGGGCGAGCTTCATTAGTACTACAAACTCATCGAAAGTTTCATCTTTAGTAAATAGAAAGATAGGCCATACATACCTGGAGTAGTCGTCGACTAGGACGAATACGTACCTTGATCCACCGCGGCTTCTAACTTTCATAGGTCCACACAAATCCATGTGTACCAACTCAAGTGGACGCTCTGTACTTACTACTCTTTTTGGTTTGAATGAAGATCTAACTTGTTTACAACGGGCACATGAGTCACACATCTTTTCTTGTTCGAATTTGATTGAGGGTAGACCCTCAACTAAATCCCAAGACTTCAGTTTCTTTAAAATCGTTGGACTGATGTGTGCAAACCTCTTGTGCCACAAGCATGAATCATCCACAGTGACTTTCATGCACGTAAAGGAACTTGTAGTGACTTTGTTTAAATCAATCATATACACGTTCCGTTTACGTAAGCCTTCTAAGATAACGTTACTAGTTCCTTCAACTATGATACTACAAACATTTGAATGAAAAACGACTTTGTTTCCTTTGTCACATAGTTGAGAGATACTTAGCAAGTTATGCTTAAGGCCATCTACCAGATATACGTTATTTATAGCATGTGAAGAAGATATACCAATCTTACCTACACCGATTATGTTGCCCTTCTTATTGTCTCCAAAGGTGACCTTGCCACCATTGAAGGGTTCTAGTGAAAGAAATAAATTCTTGTTTCCAGTCATGTGCCTCGAACATCCACTGTCGAGATACCATAGATTGTTTTCTTTCACTATTACCTGCAAGAGAATCAAATACAGCTTTTAGGTACCCACGCTAAGTTGGGTCCTTTGTGGTTAGTGACTCTATATATTTGATCCTTCCTAACCCATACCTGTTTGACAATTCTTTTCTTCGTAGGATAGGGTTTGCTAGGTTTATTATATTGATTGTTGTTACGACGCACATTAGGTTTAAACGACTGCTTCTGATTCACATAAGGTTTAGATTTTGAAGGTACAGATGTGTAATCGAAAGCCATGTCATAAAACCACCTGAACTCATTGTTTCTAATCTCATCACGTTGAGATTCAGGTTCAGACTCATTAACACTAGACACGTCATGCTCTTTCACAAAATCAGTTTTATTTTTGTTGTCATTAACATATTTAACACAATTATCTTTAACATGACCGTTGTGACCACAATAATTGCAAATCAGATATTCTGAAAGATTGACATACTTCCTTCTTCTGAAATCACGGTCAGAAGGAGTGGATTTGCATTTATCATGGTCTCTACGACTATAGCATGCATGACCAAGACCTTTCTTCATGTTATTATTAGACTGTTCGGTAAGGAAGTCTAAGACCTTCTGACTTCCTTCCCACTTATCATGAACTTTTCGTGCATGTAGGAGCAATTCCTTCAAAGACTGAATTTCTTTTTCACATGACGAATGATCTACATTCGAGCCTTTGGAGGGATTGTTCTTTTTAAAATTTTCACGAAAATCATTGAAACGTTTGTTCAAGATAAGTTTCTCCTCATTATGTTGACTTTTGGCTTGGGAGAATTCAGCCTTCAAATCTTTCAATTGCTGAGAAAGAAAAGAGTTTACTTTCTCGTGATCAAGAATAACAACTTCTTTTGCCTTTGTTTGAGATTGTAAAAGCTCATTGACTTTCTTCAATTTTAAAGTTATTGCTTCATTAGCTATAACTTTGGCTTGAAGGTGCTTAATGTTGAGCTTCAACTCTGAGATTATAGCCTCATTAGCTATAACTTTAGACTCAAGAGCTTCTTTCTCAACATTTGTCTTGTCTGAAGTTATAGCTGAAGTTGCCATAACTTTAGACTTGAGCTTTTTAGCTTTGGCCTTAAGAAGTTGGTTTTCCTCAGCAATATCAAGACTTTGTTCTTTAAGATCTTTCAATTCTAAGATCTTTCAATTCTAGACTCTGCTCATGACAATGATCTAAGGCTTCTTCAAAATACTTAATTAAAGACTTCTTAGATAAATTCTTAACGTGCTTTTTCAGTTCAAGATGACTAACCTCTTCATCATCTTCTGAATCTGGTTCTGAATCTGAGTTGCCAACAAGACACATCTCGGATTCGCTTTCATTGTCACTGTCGGAAATTAGGTCAAGACTGACGTTGCTTAGACACAAGTTGGCGACTCCCTCTTCTTCTGATTCGTCGTCCTCTGTGTCGAGATCTCCCCAGCAATAAGCCATCATTACTTGCTTGAATTCCTTCTTGGTTTTGTCTCGTTGATTTTTGTCTTTGATTTTCTTTCATGTGGGGCAATCTTTGATCATGTGATCATTATCCCCACATTTGAAGCAACCACGACTGAAAGAGACCCTTTTGACTCAATTGGCTTCTTGTAAGATTTGTTAGTGTTGTTGTTAAACGTTTTCCCTTGTGGTTTGTTAAAGAACTTTTTCTTAAAACGTCTAGCAAACAACACTGTTTCATCTTCAAGATCCGAATCTTGTCTTGCACTAGATTCGGCCTGTAAAGCCACCTTCTTGCTATTACTATCATTTGCCGCATCTTCATCAAGAGTAATCTCATGAGCCATTAGGGTTCCAAGTAGCTCTTGATAAGATAGGTCAGATAGGTCTTTACATTCCTCAATTACCGTCCCCTTAGGTCTCCATCGTTTAGATAGACTTCTAAGGATCTTTCTGGCAATTTCCTCGGAGTCAAAATTTTTTCCAAGATTTTTCAATTCATTAATGATACTGGAGAAGCGAGTAGACATGCTGTCAAGCGATTCATTTTGTTCCATGGAGAACAATTCGTATTTTCGCATAAGTAGAGCTATGCGTTGCTTTCTGACAACAGTTGTCCCCTCATAAGCTAACTCAAGACCATCCCATATTTCCTTGGCAGTAGAACTAGATGAGAAACGATCAAATTCAGTATGGGTCATGCCGTTTTGCAACAGACTAATAGCCTTTGAATTTTTCTCAGCTTTCTTATAATCTGCCTCCACATAGTCATCTTCTTTCTTTTCGATAGAAGTGCCAGTGGCCGTTCCAAGCATGATCTTATTAGGACCATTCTTAATGATTAGCCAACACTCCCAATCGTTACCCTTTATGAAATGGGTCATCATATTTTTCCATAAACTGTAGTTCTTCCCATCGAATACGGGACACTTCAGATGTTTGGAATCCATTGAAATAAAAATAAATGCAGCGGAAAATAAATAATAAAAAGATAAATGGATCAGACTCCTTGCTGTAAGGCAATCAAGAGCACGAGGCTCTGATACCAATTGTAGAGTCTATTGATCGAATACGAAAGAGGGGGGGGTGAATTGAGTAGTAAAAACTAGCCCCACTTTTTCGATTTATATGATATGTAATTAATTATTTGATCTTATGAATTAAAATCAACTAATTAATTAATCAAAGTAAGCGCGAATAACGAAATAACGAAAAGTAAAGAGATAAGAGATAGG
Source organism: Heliosperma pusillum (assembly GCA_022085475.1). NCBI lineage: Eukaryota > Viridiplantae > Streptophyta > Magnoliopsida > Caryophyllales > Caryophyllaceae > Heliosperma > Heliosperma pusillum. The sequence goes on from JAIUZE010018680.1 coordinate 3,539, forward strand.
CACACGATTTTTGAAGTGGTTCAGTTTCACACGTTGAAACCTACGTCCACTATTCTCGATTAATAATTTTTAGTACCTTTCTACGGATTACAAAAATTACCAACCTACTACGTATATCAAACTATGATTGAAACTCAGGTGAGTACGCTTAATACTCTATACTATCTTCACGCTAATAAGAAAGTGATCAATATAACTCACACACACACAAAGCCCCGTTAAAGAATTGTAAGCTTATAATGATGTACTATTATCCAATAACGTATTTCACTCAAGCGATTGATAATAATTGATGCACAACTCTTTTAAAAACAAACTCTAAAAATAATAAATATTTGCTCAAAGGTTTGCTTTAAAACGATTTTGGAAAATCAACACAAGTAAAATATGTAGCCGTGTGAATGTATTGTGTTTCGTGTGTATGTCGTGTTTTGCAATTGATATGTGAATGAGTATTTATAGTAGTAGAATCATAGTAGATCTAAAACCCTAGTATAATATTTAATAAAGATATTTATCTTACCATAAAATAATATTTGCTTATCTTTTAGAAATATCTTTATCTCAAAATATTATTTGGTTTATCTTATAGAAATATATTTATCTTGATATCTCAAAATATTGTTGTAAAGATATAGTAGAATCCTAGATTAGGTAAACTAAGGAAACAAGCCTATGGAGGCCGGATTCACCTAGCTCACGAAACCCTAGGAGGCACGCAACCCTAGGAGGCACAATACTAGGTTTCCACGAAACCCTAGATGGCTCAACCACTAGGTGGGCTAATTAGGTTAACAACAAATTGAGATAGAATATATTAGAAACCCTAGGTAGCATGACAACCCATAAGTTGTATTACTAACCAATAGAATCTCATAAATATATTCTCTATTAAAATAATTGATAAATATAAAAATAAAACTCTTTCACTTTTGAAAACATTTCAAAACATTTTATTTCCAAAATCATGCATCAATATTTTATCATTCAAAATCATAGACTAAAGCTATAACTTTTGAACATAAAATCTCTCGAATGGAATAGTTACCGAATGACGACCTATACTATCTAATCTTCACAAAGATCTTCAGTATACGGATCATCTCTTCATCTTGATCACAAAGACCCTCCATCTCGAGTCTTGTGTAGATTTATGTAGATCTTGTTTGAAGCGATTTTGTTTAAAGTTATGCCTGGTTAGCTATAACTTCCATGTTCACTTCCAAAGTTATTCCTGAAGTTGTTATAACTTTGTCTCACAAACTTTATCAAAGTTATGCCTAACTTTGATCTTTCTTCTCATAATTGTTGCTAGCTATAATAAGACTAAAGCACACAATTACACGCATATGATATATCTAGTAAAACACATTATTACGTAAACACATGTCATTATCAAAACTACCAAAAATCAAGGCATTTTGGGTTGACGGATTTTGTTAGGATCGACATAACCGGGCCTAGTGCGGTACTCAAGAGTAGAAAGACGGTCAAGGCAATTTGACACATGAGAAGCTTGAGCGGTGAGGCAAACATCAAAGTTCCGGACTTTCAATGAAAGAGCCTCCGTTGCATCATAAATGGTACGCATTCCCTCCCGCATCTCCGTCCCACTCTTCACCAACGACCCGCCTTGGCTCACCAAGAAAGTCATCCTATCCCTTTGCCTATACGCCTCTTGCTTACAATCAATGATATTACGTTCCAATTTAGCAAGGCGATCATCCACACTATCCATCCATGTCCTCATCTCATGACTCACACCCGACCCACCTTGGTCACGGGTTGAGCCCAAAGAACCCATGCCCACGGCTTGAACAACCGTGTCCAAACCGTCTCAATTTTCTTATCCTGCGCATCCAAGCGCTCCATAATACTTCCAATGAACATATCCAATTTGGATTCAATCACAGAAAAATCAGCCCCACCCGACTGCATACCAACCGTACCTCCCTTCACCAAAAATAACAATTCCGGACCATTAGCATCAAGCTTCATAAATTTCAAGAACGTATCACACATCTCATCCTTTACCGTGACCCCATAATTTTGCATATTAACAACTCCCTTTGACTCAAAAAGCCGAGATAGCCACATGCCATACGGTAAGTCAAGAGTAGAGTAAAATTTGTCTTCGGTCACCGAGAAAGCGGTTTGTGAAATACGATTAAAAACAAGAGAAGGTAAATTAACCCGATTGCCTTCCAACCAATGCTTAACAACTAACATCTCATAGCAAGCAATTTTATCACGTCCGCCCCGTCGCGGAATCACAGTATTCCATAAAAAATTTAACAGAAATTTCAGTTTCGGAGAGACACTACCAGCCAACACGCAACTCGACACCGTCGCCCCAACATCAAAATACTGCTTAACCTCCAGCTTAGCCATGTCCGTCAGTTCTTCCCATGACGTACTCGGATTGATTTTGATTCCATCATCAGGAACCAAAAACAGAGTACAAAAGTCCGTCACGGAAAACGAAACTGCTCGGCCATTAATAACGGCATGCAAGACTCCATTGTCTAAAGAAACAGAGGAAAAGAACTGGATTACCTCAATCGGATACACCGGACCCGAGAACTCAGCCACCGTTTCCCATTCTTGGAAATTCAAGAAATCAGAAAAGAATCCTAAAGCCCTATACTTGTCACACCAAGCCTTAGGATAGTACCGACCACCGTGTATTCCATATTGAGCGACCCGGTTCACCAATTTTCTTTCGTCTTTTGTAAGACGGAGTTTATCAATTCCCGAAGAAGTTTCTTGCGGTGAGAAGTCACGGAGGGTGACCCGTGTGGTCTCCTCGGAAACCGCGTCCAAGGTTTCGGTTGTGGCTTCTTCTTGGAGTCTTCCTTTCCCTTTGTTTAACCGTCTTCTCTTAGTACCCTCGAGACCCGCACCCGACTCGGTTTGGTTTGGGTTGGGTGAATGTTGTGTGGGAGGAGAAGAGGTATTTTTAGGCATGCTTGGCTTGGGGGTTTTCGGATTTGGGTTTTTGGCAATTTTTGATCTAGTGGAAGCCATTGTTGAAGTTTGAAGGTTGAAGGTTTGTGTGTTTGTTTGATGTGGGTGCCGTGAGGTGGAAGAGGAAGTGTAAAAATTTGGTTGAGTAATTAAGATGGTAAAAGGTGATGGGTGATGGTAATTATGATTGTGTAAGGGTTAGGTATTCCTTTTGTACTTGGCACATGGGTGTGCCGTCCAAATGTGTTCTTTCCCCTTTTTTTTTTTTTTTTTTTCATTTGAGTTTGGGTAGGAAAAGAATATTGGGTGGTTATTTTTGTTGGGATATGGTAAGGATAGAGTTTTGGTAAATAAAAAGATATGGAAAGGTAATATTGTGAGAATTTCGGCTAACATGAAATACATGGGTAGAATTTGGCTCAATTTTGGAAAGTGAATAAGATAGGTTTTTGGCAAATAAGTGGTTCATAATTCAATTTCCATAAAACACTAAATATGCAAGATACTCACGTAAAATATATTATATTAAACACAAATATACTAGCAATGAAATATGCGGACACAGTCATATAATCTCGTCTTAATCTAGCCAGTCACGCAGGTTCACAAAATAAATAAGATGAATTTAATTGCTACCGATTAAACCAATTTCCAACCGCAAAATCTCAAAACGTCTTCTCGCTAACGCCTTTGTTAAAATGTCAGCCCATTGATTGTCAGTACTACAAAATTCGAGTTTAATGTTGCCCTTTTCTACATGGTCACGCAAAAAATGATGTCTAATGTCTATATGCTTAGTACGAGAATGCTGAGCTGGGTTCTTAGAAATAACAATAGCACTCGTATTATCACAGAAAACAAGCATACAACCAACATTAACACCATAATCACATAGTTGTTGCTTTAACCAAAGTAGTTGGGAACATACCAGTCCTGCAGCTATATATTCGGCTTCTGCAGTAGATAACGCAACCGAATTTTGCTTCTTTGAGCCCCAAGTTATTATGCAAGGTCCAACAAAAGTAGCGAATCCAGAGGTACTTTTCCTATCTAACGAACATCCCGCATAATCTGCGTCTGAATATCCTACTAGATTGAAATTACACTCAAGTGGATACCACAAATATAAATTAGATGTACCAATTAAATATCTCAAGATACGTTTAACTGCAATCATATGTGATTCCTTAGGACATGATTGAAATCTAGCACAGACACATACGCTGAACATAATGTCAGGTCTACTTGCAGTCAAATATAATAAAGAACCAATCATACCTCGATATGTAGTCTCATCTACGGACTTACCAGTTTCGTCTAAGGTCAACTTTTTGTCAGTTACCATAGGTGTGTCCATTGGATGAGCGTTTTCCATACCAAATTTTCTGATTAGCTCCTTGACATATTTTTGTTGGTGAATCTTTATGCCTTCTTTGGTTTGTTGAATCTGCAGTCCTAGGAAGAATTTCAATTCTCCCATCATGCTCATTTCAAATTCTGAGGTCATAAGATCTGAAAAATACTTGCACAATTTATTGTTAGTAGAACCAAAAATAATATCGTCTACATAAATTTGAGCAACAAGTAAATCAGAACCCTCGGATTTTAGAAATAGGGTTTTGTCGACAGATCCTCTTTTAAAATTGTTTTGTAATAAAAATTTTGACAATCTGTCGTACCAAGCCCTAGGTGCTTGTTTCAAACCATATAAAGCTTTATCGAGTTTAAAAACATGGTTTTGAAACTTGCTATTCAAAAATCCAGGAGGTTGTTCAACAAAAACCTCTTCTTCCAAATAACCGTTAAGAAATGCAGTCTTAACGTCCATTTGGAATAATTTCATTCCTTTATGAGCTACGATCTTTAATATAATTAACAAAATAAGCGGAAATAACTGAGCAAAACTGATCGATAAATATGATATATATATTATAAAGATACAAAATCAACCCATATGTTGTTAAACTCAAGTAACATATATATCTATGAAACGTACAGGAATTGTACAAAATAAATGGAACATGTGTTTTCATCTCATCAAAATAATCATCATAGTTCATTAATTCGGATTGTATATATATGCAAACAAGATTATAATCATTGTGATCCTTTATAAATTATCTTCTTTGATTAATTTTATTAGCTATTGGGTTGTTACATATTACGACACATAATTAAGTTTAAAACCCAAACTTACTAAATCACTTAAACCATATGAATCATAATGATTAATGAACAAAGTAAATAATTAAGTATACATGGAACTATGGAAGACAATCGCCACATAGAAGCAGATCGATTAAACAATAAGAATCATAATCAATAAGTTTGGTAAGAGATATGACCGCAAAATTTTGTTCTTTTGTTCGTATTAGCAGGTTTGCAGCAATTAAGGAGTATCCCATAGTTCATAGTATTAGTTAGAACAATGTTACGTTAAATTAAAAGTTACTGTACGGACAGGTAAACATAAATTAAATATAAACAAAATATTGATGCAAAAGTTGATCGAAGCAATCGGGAAATCAATATTAAAAAAATTGTTTCATAAGCATGTGGCAATTTAATAATATACTTTGCATGCAATAATTGTTTGATTAATTCTTAGTCCTTAGTTCGTAGATTCATAGGTTTTCACGAGTAGTAAATCAGTAAACATATCTTAAGTAAATAATAGAATAAGATCTGGTATGAACTTCGATATTATCATATTTGAATTTGGGTAGGCCCGTGCTGATAACGTGTTGTGAAATAAAGAAGGGAGAGAACTAGAGAGAAGGTAGAGAGATAATAGAGGAAGACAGATAAGTGTTATTATTCCATTATACGGGTATATATACACATACAATAGGAGTAGAGTTTCCATAATATAACATATTCTAGTATCCTATAAGATATGGACATCTATATAATAATATTTCATAACAAAAACTATATAGTAGATGAGATTTTAAAAATATATATTATTTCATTACTGTCTCTTGATATCCGAATTATACCGTATATATGTAGAGTATAGATGATTGATGGAGTTGAAGGCACGTACAAATTTTAAAACCATAATAAAATCCCAACGCAATCATATTACAAGATTGATTTCCAACAACTTTAGTTGATGGCAACAACTAAGCCACTATTTCTAAAATGTGGAGTTTGGGGACGAAATATCTGATGCTTATATCTATATATAGACACATACTTAGTACTTCCATATTCAAACATTTTCATAACTAGTAATCTAATTTACACTTAATTAGCTTTTGAACCTTTATTCCATTATATCTATCAATTACTCAATAAACCTTGCTGCTTACAAAAATGGCAAAGATAATGATGATGAGCAAGTCGAGTATCATGTGGTTAGCGTTGGCTGCCATTGTGGTGGCAATTGCTGTCTCCGACGTCAACAACCCGCTTGACACGGTGAATGCCACGGCCACCACAAATACTACCGTTGGAAACATTAATGTTTCCAAAAATCTAACCACCGATCCCGTCCGTCATTGTGGTGCCACCGCTGACGTGAGTAGCGGGTGTGGCTCTTTGACACCCACACCTAAAGGCGACCTTGCCGTGGCTAACACAACAACTGTTTCAGGAAACATTACCAAACCCACTTGAATCAAATTTCCGATAAATTTCTCAAGTTTCACAATTTCTACTAAGCCAAGCCCCATCTAAATTATGCACGTTCACATTAATTCTTTGTCATTTCTTCATTTTTGCCTTTTTTGTTTGCGCCAACTTTTGTACCTTTTGTTGTTTCTATTTACTTCTATGTTATCTAAACATGACAATTTAACAATCACTCGTACCCTATTTACTTCCTGTCTTGTAATTTGGATCAGATAGTTGTTTTTTATAATTTGGATGGTTAGTTACGTTACTTATCAATGTAACATGCCTACTAAAACAATAGATATATATTGCTCCCAAAAAAAAAAAAGTTGATAACACGACGGACGCAGGATTTTCCTTTTGTGGCACAACATTTTACCATGTCGTCGCTCTATGATTGATGAGCAATAACCTTATAGTAACTCTCGGTTCGATGATGTTATTTTGATTGTAATAGACTAATCTCACTAAGATGTCAGAGATAAACTCATAAAATTTGATAACTTGACTGTGAATTTCACGGTTGATATTTAAAACCATAGATTTGAAGTTAGTAATTTGTGGAAAAAAATTAACGTAATCAAAACAACGCCCTTACAGATATTCTCCGTATTAGAGTACATACTCGAATAAGCAATAAGTCATGACTTAAAACTTGATACGACAAACACACGTAAGAGGTGTCAAAGTGGTCATATGCGAAAAAATTTGAAAAACTGTAAGGGTCCAACTGTCCAAATCGTGGGAGTTTATACATTGCTTTCAAAGCACACCATGTTTCACTGGACTATGGATCCACTCTGTAACACCCGGAAATGTATCCTATTTTTTCTAGTAAAAGTATTTTACGGTTACTTTCAGTGAAATATAGTTCTAATCGTAAGTTTTATTTTCCGAGTCGAATTTAGAATTTCCGAGTTCGTATTTGGAATTTCCGCGAGATTCCATTAGAATCCCGTCTTAAGGCGAGTTTGACTTTTGTTGACTTTTTCCTCATACATACTCATACTCCCTTAACCTAATTCTCATTCACACAACACAAATTCAACCTTACTTCTTCCTTAAGCAAAACCAAACCCTTGCCTCCATAATCTTTCCGATCTTAAAATCATCGTAGCTCATTCGTTTCTTGTTGAAATTCTCGTAAGTTCGTCTTATTCTTTCTCCCTTACCTTCCTCTATCCGTATTGATAATAAAATTACCGTCTTTCTCGCTTTTCAAACTTTCCGTCTTTCTCAAGATAAATTTTATTCATCTTTTATGATCTATTTGTAGGTAGTGACCTCCAAGATCCCGACAAAGACTATTTTCTAATTGAAGAGGAGCTTGACGAGTAGTGAAGACGCTTAAAGGTAACGGTGAAGGGTTACTCGATATCATTTACGTGTTTTATGTGATTTCTAGGTTAGAAACCGTATTTAGATTATGGTTAGTAAACTTATGACTTGTATTATTGTTGATGGATGTTATTTGTTGAGTTTTCATATGAGAATTGATGAATTGAATGTTAGTCGATAATTATCAAATGTTGATCTTGGTTGAAATTGGCATTTTCGTGTACTATGGACCCCAGCCGGTTGACCGGCAGCCGGTCAGACCACCGGCTGGGGCAGTGGCTGTATATTATTACACTTTTACGTGGTTTTGAAATAAGGCATTGGTCTCAGCCGGTCAACCGGCAGCCGGTCAGACCACCGGCTGAGACACCCCTCCTTCCCCTTTCTTTTTCAAATGACCCTTTGGTCCCAGCCGGGTGACCGGCAGCCGGTCCACCTGACCGGCTGGGACACACTGATAATTCATGTTGATTTTTCATATGTTGATTGGCCTTAGCCGGTAGACCGGCAGCCGGTCCACCTGACCGGCTGGCACCTGCTGGAAGGTGTTTGTGATTTTTGTGTACGGTTTTCATTTATAATAATTCCGATCGTTCGTTTAACGTATAATTTTACGTAGTGACTTATAATATTAATGTTTTGAATATATGACTTTTCATTCGCTTGTATCACATGTTTTGTGACGGTTTTTGGTATGTTCCACTTTGAGTCGGTTTTTACAAATGTTACGGTTTGAGCACTATTTTGTCTTGTGCTTTGTACTCTCATTCCCTTGGCTACCTCCACGTTCGTAAGGCTGGAATGTCGGAACGGGGAGGTATCCTACTGCTTAATTGCATGTGTTAGTGGGCATACGACGACGTTGTTGGGAGTTGAACGCTATGCGTTGATCGACCCGGCCGTCAAATGTTGTGTACTTGCGAGGTGGTGTTATTTGCATGTAGCGTACCGCTTGTTATGAGGCTTGAGCTCTTTTCCGCCTCTTTCGTGAATTGGTCTACCGAATTTGGGGTACTCGGCGTCATTGATTGACCGAGTCTTGGATGCGAAATGTCATCGCATGTCGAATCGGAAAATGGTTTATTCCAAGAGTCTGGCCAGGTTTAGACTAGGACCGGATATTTATATCGTCGTGCTACTAGGAGGAAATTAGTCTACATATACGAAATGTCATCGTGTATGCGTTCAGGGAAATGCTTATCTCGTGGATGCCTGTTAATCATACTTGCCATGTACACGGTGCTAGTGCGTTTCATTTACCGTGAGAGATGTTGTCTTGTGTCGTCGTCTTTTAATGCGTGATTTCATGATATTATTCATGGTCATTGCATGATTGGGCACCGTCTATGTATTGGTATGTTTGAATGGATGATGATATGATGGATTTATTGTGATCATCGCATGAGTTGGCATGGTTTGTTTGTTGAGTCTCAATCTTATCAAACTTATACCGCTAACGGTGAGATTTAAGCCCTAGTGAGCGTATTCGGTTGTCTAAGAGTGTCTTCCCCGAGTCTTTGAATAACATGATGGATTCGGATTTGATTTCCACATGATCTTATCATTATATATTGGATTGCCTATCTATTCTTATTGTAACTCACATGTATATCTATAT
>JAIUZE010018682.1:0-18562 GCA_022085475.1 Heliosperma pusillum
GTTAGTGCAATAACATAAATAAATCTCTGTAGGTTCACAGGGTATACTTTGTATAATAATCAGTTGATTAACGTTTATCAATAACGGTTGGCTTGCTAGATAAGTTTGACGTTATTGTCATACAGATGGCGGTGATCACCTGGTCCCTAAAAGTCACACCTAAAGGATGTGTTTGAGAGATGTGATTATTTGAGAAAATAATCATATTGATGCCCTATTATATGACTAAAAGGTTAGTCAGTGTATTTGACTAAAAGTTAGTCAATGTGATGATGATGACAGATTATTTAATAACGATTAAATAAAGTTAGCTGAGACGAATTAACTGTAATTCGTAAATTGGATATAAAAGGTTATATTTAATTGTTGTGTATAATGTAAGCTAATTAAAAATAAACCGTTATAATTAATTGGCAAATTATAAATATACGGATATTTATAATTAATGATGTATTATAATGTCGGTCCATGTAAAAATGACGATTATAATATATTACATTATATTGGAAGCTAATATGAACCGAAACAAAAGTATCCAGATACACTCGGTTTTTCCGGTCAATGGGTAGTTATTTGAGGAGACTAAATCTCCTCATATAAGACCTAGAATGAGCCGTGAGAATTGGAAAGAAGAATAAGAAAATTCTAACCTAATTTCTATTCTCACAGTAGCCTCCATCTGAATAGACATCACAACAGACAAAATTTAACAGTAACTTTTGACAAAAACACAAAACAAAAGGTTAACAGTAACTTTTGAAAACTTCTAGCAATTCAAGGGCATATCTCATACAATCTTGGGTGCAACGATTAGGAGGATATCTACTTTGATATCTCTGTTCTTTACGCCAATTGCTAGGACCGGAGGTTGATTTCTAAATCTATACTCTTATTCTTGTTTTCGTTTATGACTAGTATAATCAAGTTATTACTATTTCGTTATAGGCCTATAATAATTGTATTGTGGTAATACCGATTTCCCACAATTTAAACAGGCAGAGTAACGGTATGCTGAGTGCATTTAAAAGGGATTTGGCTTAAAAGGTGGGTTGTCATACCAAGAAATCAAACCCAAGGTCGGTGGAGGGGTCTGTGCCAAACATGAGTAAGGTCGGTTCCCAGTCTATTTTCTCGAATAGTGAAATCCCTTGGTGCTAACATGAGTACATACCCCGGTAAGGTTGACGTCAATCGCTATCCATCCATGGATCCAAATAAGAACTTGGACCGTCCGGACAGGACAATTGGTCGAAGTATTGGGTTAGGCCTAAGAAGGCCGAATAAAACAATCTAGGAAGATCAGGTAATGAAATCCGACAACTGTTTCATACATACTATTCCCTAACCTTGTTCAAGTTCACCCTGGGTAAATGTAAGTGTATCTTCCCCAGCGGAGTCGCCAAACTGTGATAAACGGGTTTCGTGATCCTTTCCAAACTGTGGTGCACGGGATACCACTGATGGAGAAACAAGGGACAAGCATGAAAACACGCATTTGTGGAGTCGCCACCAACTTTTGTGGGAAGTTGGAACCGTTCGCATACTTTCTGTCACGTCAAGACACAAAATAATGACATGAACACCAAGAATTTGTTATCGTTAGCATTCTATGTCTAGAATGACTCTCGTGGATGTCAATGAACATGCGTGCTCACGGAGATCTAGAGTATGGCGTGAGAGTACGTATTAGGAAGCTCTTTTGATCAAACATCTAATCCCGCCCGCCTCGATAGCGGCCTCTACTAATGATTAGGGAAACTCTTCTATTATCGATGTGTTGTCGGTTATATGCATGTTATGCAACATCCATGTTTTAATCCTAATATATGAACTTAGACTAGTCGGTTGACATGTAATTTAGCATTCAATTGGGTCGAATTGGATTTAAAAGTGATTGCATCTGAGAAAGACAATTAAATCATACAAAGGATCATTCAATGCCATGATTAAATTATAAAGGAATTATTACAATTGATTACAATGAATACAGGATCTATGTCGGAAATACATTTGAAAGATTTATTAAAATAAAGAAAAGAATTAATAAAACGAAAACGAATCAGATTAACAACGATAATATGAATAATAGTCGGTTTATTACGTAATTAAACTACGTCGGAGCGAATCAGGAAGATCAGAGACAGAAACCAGCTCGGAATAGGCGCAGCAGGAGGTGTGTCTTCTAGAAGAGGCGCAACACTCTATGCGTCTATTCTTGAGTTGGGTTCTGGCTGTGAAACCAGAATGACAATAAGTTAGTATTCATTGGTATTTACGGTTAGTTAATGATCTATAAGTTGAATTTAAGTGATTTAATTCATGTTAAACTTATACTAATGAAAGACCAATCTAGAAACTAGATATAGACGGGTCTAACCTCTAAAGACACAATTTGATACATGACTAAAACCCACTAATATTGACTATTAGGGATCCAAGTCAAAGCAAACTTATCTAAATATGAAAAACTATGATTTAAGATGGTTTATAAGAAATAAAGAAAACTAATAAAGGTTTTGAAAAGGGTTTTGACATACTTCTGACATGAATCTTACAATAATTATATAAAGTACAATATAAAATACAAAAGATGGATTAAAACACCCTCAGACTTACATGTTTACGAAACGAGATAGACTAAAGTTAACGTTTTAGCGACAGCTCGACTCGAATGTAAATAAAGTGCCCTCGAAAGAAGAACGGTCGATTAGTTAAGTTGATTAAATTGATTATTGTTGAGTTGGTCAAATTGGCATGTCAATGCAAATAACGTGACGGGGACCCAGAAGGATCTGAGCTTACGTGGTCGATTGATCAAGCACATAGTTGTCAATAAGTTTAGACCAAGGTCTAGAATGCAAAGAGAGAGAAAAGAAGGGGCGGAATAATCGCGTGCCTTTGAAGTGTGCCCGAACCTCTCCTTATATAGGGAGAAATCCGAAGAGTTTTGGCATAACTCGAACACGGAAAGAAGTCTAGAAAATATTCCGGAAACAGGTAAAACAAGCTGGGGAAGAGGCGCAGCAGGGGCTACGACTCTTGGAAGAGGCGCAGCGACCGCTGCGTCATTTTCCGAGCAGTTTCCTACTTTGAAAGAAAGATTTTCGCGTTTCTTTGTAGGAATTGCGGTAGATTTAAAATTCTTTCTTAATAAAATATGAATATATTTTACCGAAAAAGATAAGTTTTGAAACATTAAAATATCCGGAATATTCTCGAGCGTTCAAGCACGGTTTTAAAAGACGATTTATAGAAAATAAAGCGGTTTTTGACCCGGACTCCATAATGAGTCTAGTGACTGTCAAAACTACTGTATCGGTACATAAATGATGACCAAGGGGTAGACACAACTATTTGAGCTATCACTTGACGATAAACTTACGAATTGTCACAAATCGTTCCGCGTACCAAACATGCGGCCCAACAATCACTGGGTGGTTGGCGGAAGGTGTAGATTCGAGGTATCTACTGTGACAACCCTCACAAATGCGGAAATAAAACATACAAGCATGTGATATAATTAGCGGAAATACGGTATTTTAAAAACGTTTACACATGCAAGATAGAAATACGAGGAGTGTCAAATATTACAAACCAAATAAAAATACCACAAGAGACGTAGTCTCTCAAAGTGTTAACAAAAGACAAGGTTATTAGCAACTAGCTAAAATCGTCTAGAGGTGTTTGATCCAGGGACAACGCCCGCTAGCTCACACCCGAACCCAAAATATCAAGCAAAAAGCCATCCAATCAAGCAACCTGATCATCCATGAAAAACATGAACGCCACAGTCAGTGGGGAGTAACTCCGGGTTCTCCCAGCCATATCACCTTAAACGTACATATAAGGAAATACAAAATAGAAGCATGCATATATAGATATACATGTGAGATACGATAAGAATAGATAGGCAATTCCATATATAATGATAAGAGCATAAGAGTTACAAGTCCGAATCCATCATGTGATACAAAGACTCGGGGAAGACACTCTTAGGCAACCGAATACGCTCACTAGGGCTTACATCTCACCGTTAGCGGTATAAGTTTGATAAGATTGGGACTCGACAAACAAACCATGCCAAGTCATGCAATGACCATGAATAATCAATCATGTAATCACGCATCCACACATAACAATACAATGAGGACCTCTCTCACGGTAAATGAAACGCACTAGCACCGTGTACATGGCAAGTATGATTAACAGGCATCCACGGGAGAAAAACATTCCCTGAACGCATATACGATTCAATCCATTTCGTATATGTAGACTAATTTCCTCCTGGTAGGAACGATAATAAAACGGCTCCTAATCTAAACCTGGCCAGATTCTCGGAATCACATTTTCCGATTCGACATGCGATAACGTTTCGCATCCAAGACTCGGTCAATCATAGACGCCGAGTACCCACATTCTTGGTAGATGAATTCACGAAAGAGGCGGAAAAGAGCTTGAGCCACATAACAAGCGGTACGCTACATGCAAATAACACCACCTCGCAAGTACACAACATTTGACGGCCGGGTCGATCAACGCATAGCGTTCAACTCCCAACAACGTCGTCGTATGCCCACTACACATGCAATTAAGCAGTAGGATACCTCCATGTTCCGACATTCCAGCCTTATGAACGTGGAGGTAGCCAAGGGAATGAGAGTACAAAGCACATACCAAAATAGTGCTCAAACCGTAACATTTGTAAAAACCGACTCAAAGTGGGAACATACCAAAAACCGTCACAAAACATGAGAATAAGGAATCATATAAGTTTAAATATGATAAACATGAGTCAATACATGATACATAAGCATTAGAACAAGTTTATGAAGCATAATGAATAAAAACATAGATCAACTCTCCAAAACAACGTTGTTTAGAAACCAACGAAAACAAGGGTCCACTTCAAACGGTCATAACTAGAGTTCTAGACATGAAAATGCAGAAATTCCAAATGGAGGTGATAGCGTATCCTTTTACGGTTCAACCGAGATGTCACACGTCCAAAACAAGCAAGTAACGAAGGAGATATGATCATTTTACGAAAAGGGGTCAGTGAAGGAAAATTACTGTCGGCAGTGAGTGACGCTGCCTGCGTCACCACGACGCAGCCTGCGTCCTACGACGCAGCCTGCGTCCTACGACGCAGCCTGCGTCCCACACGGGATTCAGGAACGATCAAAACCAACATGTTATCAACAACCAAAAATCCTCATTTATCATAACAAACCATCAATTCACATATCAATTAACCACTAACAACAACCAACAACAACACAAGTCCTAAGCATACTAACCATAATCTAAATACGATTACTAGCCTAGAAAACACATAAAACACGTAAATGATATCGAGTAACCCTTCACCGTTACCTTTTCGCGTCTTTAAACGATTTCTAAACCTTACTAGTCTCCACCTACATACAATTAGATAATAAAAGATGAATATCATTCACCTTGAGAAAGACGGATAATTTAAAAAGCGAGAAAGACGGTAATTTTATTACCAATACGGATAGAGGAAGCTAAGAGGGGAAGAATAAGACGAACCTAGATGAATTTGAGCAAGAAATGAAAGCGTAGCGATGATTCGAAGATGGATCAAATATGGAGGCTAGGGATTTGGGGTTTACTTAGTGATGAAGTAAGAAGAAGATTGAATGAGGGTGTTAGGGTTGTGAGGGAGTATATGAAGAGTAAGTGGAAAAGTCAAGGAAAAAGTCAATAAAGTCAAAGACGGCTCAAGACGGGGTTTTCTTGAAATCTCGCGGAAATTCCAAATACGAACTCGGAAATTCTAAATTCGACTCGGAAAATAAAATTCTAAATTAAAACTTAATTTCGCTGAAAAGTATCCGTAAAATATTTTCACTATAAAAATAGGGTACATTTGCGGGTGTTACATCTACACCTTGATTGGCTTTCACATCCTTCCGACTAGCCCGCAATAAATTCCACTTTGGTGGCTTAGAGGTAGGTACATGTAAAGTTTCACAAGTTTTGCTCGGAAGTGGTGGTTTCCGACTCTTCATAAAAGTGGGGTTAGTAGCAATGACACACGAAGAATAGACCATAGAATTAATTGAATTAGGTGGATTAATTTCAAATTTTACCACTTTTCCATTAAACTCCATAGTCAAGGAACCCTTTGGAACATAAATACGAGCTCCTGCTAGGGATGACACTCTGTCTTGTCTAGGTGTTGGAGTAAGTGTCCTCAACAATTGTGCGATCACTTAAATAAATCTCAATAACAAGAATACAAAGGGATGATGAATATTATAGTCAACTATTCTACGTTAATCGGTAACGATTGGCTTACTGGAGTTTGACGTTATTGTCGTATGACGGTGCTCATCAGAGTATCCTTAAGGTCACACCGAAAGGACGATTCCCTAATCATGAAAGTTAATTAATTGTATAAGGATGCAGATTAATTTATCTCTTAAATAGAACAAGTTTATATTATAAGTGAGAATTATATCTTATTGTAATATGACTAAATAAGATTCAATTTAGTAATTTAATTATTATATTACTAAGAATGCTTAATGTTTATGAAACATTTGAGATAAGTATGATTGGTTGATTATGATTGAAATTAGTTTTAGATTATATTAACAAATATGAGATGACTAATTTTATATACATGTAATTATAAATTATTACTTAAAATTTTAAGTTTAATTTATTTGTTATGAAATTGCATTTAAAATATTTAAATGCATATTAAGCAAAGTTACATGTCACATGTCAGATGTGTGACAAATCACAAAATCACAAATTATAAAATGAACTCCACATTATGTGACAAAACCGATTTTAAGGGGGTGTAGGGTAGTGTTTAGGCTTTAAATATTGTTCTAATCAAGATTAGGCAATATGATTACTAGCCTAAAACTTATAGCCCACCTTAATGCCTTGTTAAGACAAAAAGTGAAAAGCACACCACCCTTCCCTATGGTGGTGCCGGTTTTGTGGTGATAATAAGAGGATGTTTTCCTCTTATTTTCACTACTACATCTCACATAAAAAATACTACAACTTCTCACTAGAAAACATATGCTTAGAAATTTAAGAAGTTTCATATAACTTGTGCTCTTATATTGCTAATAAGATTACTAGTGTAGTAATAGTATTATTAGTTATTCACAAGAGGAACTCATATATTGTTCTGGTAAATCAATAGTTGAGTGATTAAGCGATAGTATAGGTGCAACTTATAAGAGTGTTCCTACACTTGGAACTAGGAAGTTCATCCCTCAATCTTTAAGATCAAGCACAAGAGTAAGAAGTGTCTTATGAGGGGGTTGTTGAACCTTACAATGGGTCGGGTCCAGTAAGACCTGGACCCGTAACCCGCACATTAGACCCATACCCGACCCATACCCTATAGGGTCTAAAATTAATGAACCCATACCCATACCAATTGGGTTCGGGTTGAATCCGGGTCTTCCCGCGGGTCTTATTGACAAATTCATATCTAAGATATTTTCAAAGCATAGAAGACATGCCGATCCAAAAGATCAATATTTAGCATTTATAGTGCAAACAAACATCAAGCACTTCAAAATCATCTCTTCAAACTCATCATTCGAACACTTTAAAATGAACTATTGGTTGGAATCGTCTTAGGTTTTTGTTGAAGAACTAGGAAATGATATACGAAAACCGTTGAAAAGAGGGGAGAAATCAAGAGCTAAATTTTAACTAAATTGACAAAGAAATGAACGTGATAGAAGGAGAACGCCGCTATTGTGACAACCCTCGCGAATGCGGAAATAAAACATAACAAGCATGTGATTTATATAGCGGAAAAATACGGTGTTTTTAAAACTTTTTACATGCTAAGATAAAAATACGAGGAATGTCAAATAAATACAAACTAAAATAGAATATACTACAAAGAGACGAAGTCTCTCAAAATGTTATCAAATATCAAAGTTGTTTAGCAACTAGCTAATAAACGTCTAGGGGTGATTTGTCAAGACCAACGCCCGCTAGCTCACACCTGAACCCAAAGTACAACAAGCAAAATCCATCCAAGCAAGCAACCTGTTCATCCATGAAAACATGAATGCCACAGTCAGTGGGAAGTAACTCTGGGTTCTCCCAGCCATATCACAAATAACATACTTAAACGGAAATACGAAAGTAGAAGCATGCATATATAAATATACATGTGAAATACGAGAAGGATAAATAGGCAATTCAATATATATAAAGATATCGGTGCATGAAGTACAAAACCGTAACCATCATATTATAGATAGACTCGGGGAAGACACTCTTAGGCAACCATACGCTCACTAGGGCTTGCTTCTCACCGTTAGCGGCATAAGCTTGATAAGATTGAGACTCGACAAACAAACCACGCCAAGTCATCCAAAGATGACAAATAATCAATCATATAATCATCCATCCAAACGTAAGAATACGTTGACAACATCTCTCATGGTAACTGACACGCACTAGCACCATGTACATTGCCGTTATGATTAAAATCGCATCCACGGGATAAACATTTCCCTGAACGCATACACGATTAACATTTCGTATATGTAGACACAATTCCTCTTGGTAGGACGACGATATAAATATCTGATCCTAGTCTAAACCTGGCCAGACTCTCGAAATAACATTTTCTGATTCGACATGCGATAAACGTTTCGCATCCAAGACTCGGTCAACCAAACAGAAGCCGAGTACCCCAAATTCGGTCAACCTTCACGAAATAGGCGGAAAGGGCACAAGCATCATAAACAAGCGGTACGCTAATGCAATGACACCACCTCGCAAGTATACAACATTTGACGGCCGGGTCGATCAACGCAAAGCGTTCGCCTCCCAACAACGTCGTCATATGTCCACTAACACAAGCAATTAAGAAGTAAGGATACACTCTTCGTTCCGACATTCCATCCTTACGAACGAAGAGGTAGCCGGGAAATGAGAGTTCAGAGCACTTAACAATCCATGCTCAAACCATAACATATGAGAAACCGACTCAAAGTGGGACATATTAAAAACCGTCACAAAACATGCGATACAAGCGAATGGAATATCATATATTCTAAACATGAATATTTAAGGTCATTACGTAAATTTATACGATAAACGAACCATGCGAACTGTTATAAATAAAAGTATAAGAAAGAAAAGTAAAGAGAAAACCAGCGTGTGCCAGCCGGTCAAGGGGACCGGCTGCCGGCTACCCGGCTGGCACCAATGTAACATATGAAAACCAATTAATATACAGCATGTCCCAGCCGGTCAAAGGGACCGGCTTCCGGTTACCCGGCTGGGACCAATGTCACTTGAGAAAATGAAGGCAATATGGGATGTGTCTCATCCGGTCGGTCAGCCGGCTGCCGGTCGGCCGGCTGAGACCTACATAACATCAAAATTATTACCTAACACAATTTCACATCAGCCACTTCCAAGCCGGTCAGCTGACCGGCGGCCGGTCGGCCGGCTGGAACATAATATGCACGAAAATCATCCTTCATCCACCATGAACATCAACCAAACTCAACTATCATCATCAATCATCAATTCTAATTAACAACTATCAACTAACAACAACTATCATCAACAACACAATTCCTAGGACTAATCATCCTATTCTAAATACGATTACTAACATCAAAAACACATTAAAAACACGTAATGATATCGAGTAACCCTTCACCGTTACCTTTACGCGTCTTCAATCGATTTATAAGCCTTCCTCCACTAGATAGTAATCCTTATCGGGGTCTTGAAGGTCTCCACCTATACAAAGACGACAAAAGGTGAATTACAAAGACGACAAAAGATGAATATAATTCACCTTTGAGAAAGACGGAAAAAATGAAATTGAGAAAGACGGTAATTTTATTTCCACATAAGGTAGAGGACGATGAGAGCGGAAGATTAAGACGAAAAGTAGAGGATTTGAGTGAGTAAAGGATGAGTTAAGAGGAGTTTGAGTTTGATTAAAAATGGAGTTAGGATTTTGGTGGTTTGTATGAGGAAGAACAGGTGAGTGAAGAAGATGAGTGGAAAAATGAGTATATAAGGTGAGTGGAGAAATGTGGGGAAAAAGCCCAAAATTCGCCTTAAGGCGTAACTCACACGGAATTCCGAGTAAAGTCCGAATACGAACTCAGATTTGCTAAATTAGACACGGATACTAAGTTCTAGACTAAATCTAAAATTTCGTTGAAAAGTATCCGTATAATATTTTTAAATTACAAATAGGGTACATTTGCGGGTGTTACAGCTATCGTCGATCGTCATTACAGGTTGTTGCATGTCGTCGTTGCAACTGGCCGCCGTTCAAGTGGTTGGGCCTAAGGTTTTGGTTTTAAAAAAAGGGAAAGATAAAGAAAAAAAGGGAGATGAAGGGTTAAAGGTTAGTACTCAGTATGGTTGAAGAAAAATGAAAAATGAATGTCGTCACCCTTCGTGCCTTTGTTAAGTTAAAAACTTATATTTTTTTTATAAATTATATAGGTCTATGGGTCGGGTTCGGGTCCATACATTACACCCAGACCCGGACCCGAAATATTTGATTAAGACCCATACCCGTCCGGGTCTCAAAAATTCAGACCGAGGCCATGCCCGTCCCATTAGGGTCCGACACGAAGGGTCTGGGTCGGGTGCCTGACCCACTGACATCCATATTTCCTGCGGTCTTTATCAAAGATCGACCCGATAAAATTGGATACGCATCGACCTCTTGTGCCACATCCAAAACATATAAATCTACCGGAAAAAGTAGCTGATCTACCTTACCCAAAACATTTTCCACTACACCCCGAGATGAACATTAAACCGATTAGCAAGTTGAACCACCACCCTAATATTTTTTAAGGGACAAAGCTTTAAAGACTCATATACATGAAAGGGAATGACATTTATTGACCCCTCTAGATCTAAAATGACTCTTTCAAATTGTGTATCACCTATTGTGCAAGGTATGGTGAACACACCCAGATCACCGCACTTGGGAGGGGTGTTACCCCTAAACAAAGCTGACATAATCTCATTACTTTTACCCATTGGCTTTTTCAAATTC
This sequence comes from Heliosperma pusillum, assembly GCA_022085475.1. Lineage (NCBI taxonomy): Eukaryota > Viridiplantae > Streptophyta > Magnoliopsida > Caryophyllales > Caryophyllaceae > Heliosperma > Heliosperma pusillum. Next base: position 11,063 of record JAIUZE010018682.1, read on the forward strand.
GTTCCCTTTGATTTCTTTTAATTGTACAAAGTTCTTTTAAGAATTTGACATACCTCGGAACAGTTTTATAAAAGTTAAGTAAGGGAACATTTACCTTGCATTTACGAAAGGCTTCATAAATATCGGTGTCATTCTTCTTCTTCCTTGTGTCTTCCAAAGCCTCAGACAATGGTGATAATGGTGTTAGGTTCATATACCTACTCATAAGACTCTTCTTATGATATACTAATTAACTCTTTAATTAGTTTCCAAGATCTAGTGCATGCAAACAACATAAAATAAAGATAAGAAGAAAACTTGTTTCCTCACATTGATTTTGGACGAAATGGGCATAAGAGAAGGACTCCTTCTTACTCTTGTTCTTGAGCTTAAGATGGAGGGATGATCTTCCTAGTTCCAAGTGTAGGATTACTCCAATTAGATGCACTAAGATACTCCCTACTCACTCAAATATTGATATACTAGATGATAGGCTATCACACTAATCAAAGATAAATACCCAAGATAAAAATGAATGTAGTAATAGGGGTCCAACAGAAGGAGACGAGAGTTGCTATACAAGTTTTTATGAGGTGAATTCTATCAAAGTCGGTTATCGATTGGTTTGGTTGGGTTTATGAAATAACAATAATAATAAAGGAAGAGTCTAGGGAGGTCGGGTCACACATGCAAATTATATAAATGCTCAAGTCAAACTAGAAAATTGATAATAACGATAATTGTTTAGGCTAAAGACATCCACCTCTCGATATTAGTGTCAATTATAGATCGGGTCCTAAAGAGCTCTCGCTTTGGCTAGGTCGATCTACTAACACATGCTTAGTCTAATTCAATTTCGTGCCTCTCGACTTATAGAAAGAATTAACGAATTTAATCAAAGGCTGTGATCAATAATCATAGACTAACAAGACAATGCAAGCATGTGATAGAAACAAATATTTGATATCATAAAATCTCATTTCAACAATTGCAAATATTATTTATGTATGGCTTCCCTAATTCCCTAGACAAAGTAACTACTCTTGCATAATGATAACTAATCTAATAACAAATGATAAATTAAACATGATAACTAACTAATAATGGTAATGACAAAGGAAATAACAAAACAATAAAAGAAATAGAATTACCTCAACAAAGGAAATAAAACTTGGAATTGAAAAACACAATGAAACCTAATAACTTGCAAATGAACTTGTAATATAAATTGAGATACTTAAATGGAATTATTTTTAACAACTAATGGAAACTAAACTATTCTAAACCTAATTTAATGACTATGATATTATATAAAAGAGTGTTTTTAGAGTGTACAATGCTGTCCAAGATGATCCCCTAATGACGGATTAAGGCTTCTATATATTTATAATAAAATAGGAGCATAACGTAAAGAACTTAGGGGGAGCAAACCCCGATCCGGAAAGGTAACCCCGATCGGGGCCGTGGGTATCCGAGTTAATTGTCTTAAAAGCCTTGGTTAAATGCATGAGGAATCCAAAGCTTTGTCTTAATGCGTCTTTAATCTCTGGTTAAACACACCATTTAGCATAATTAGCATCCAAAGTTGAGTATCCTATGTTGAGTTTGTGAGCCTCAAAATCTTGGGCTTCATTTATTTATTTGCACACCAACCAAAGTTGGTTTCTTCATGCTCGGGATTTCAAATTTCTTCCCGAAACGCCCATATGTTTCCCGGAACACCTTTGCATGATCAAGACTTGCTCTTATCAGCCTCGTGAACTTGGATGAATGCTAATTTGGCGGGTAAACGGTACCGAGTGCTTTATTTCCTACAAAATATAATGAAAACACCTAGAACACGGAATTCGGTCACAACCACATTAAAAGAAGTGCAATAATTAAATAAACCGAGCTAAAATAGGGAGTTAAACTATATATGAAATGGACTTATCAAACTCCTCCTAAGCTAAACCCTTGTTTGTCCTCAAGCAAGCACACAATATAATTTATGACAAGGACAAGGGTGCGAGCAATAATCATCCCATCCAAATGCAATTCCCGACTAGTAGCTTTAAAGTACAGTGAATCAAATCCCGAAACAACTTGGGCATAGGGAAAAGGCAATACATGGATGAGATTTACACGACGGCGCGGTATTAAGGACTTCAAATGGACAATTCGACTCTTGCATGATCTTTAAATGACATTGGACTTCTCACGGGATAACACTCACACTCATGAAATAAACATGTCAAATATATGTGAATGTGACACTCTCCTATCTACGACTCAAGAGAATGCGCCCGCAATCTAGTATGGTAAACATTCCAAATCAATAAGACAATGCTAGTCATGATCATTATGTATAAGAAAAGAAGCCAATAATACAAAGAACAAGGCTAGCGGAAATGGGTAAGAAGGTGGACAGATGAATTTGGTCATGTGGAGCTAATGTCAAGCTAGTGACAACCAAATGTGTAAGAATGCTTATTCCAAACTTAAACCCTTCCCAAACAACAAGAACTAAAGCCAAAAGCATCATATTGGCTCCTTTAACATTACAAGACACATGTATACTTCCCAAAATCAAATACTTCATAAAACATGGAAGCAACTCGTTCTTCTTCTTTTCTTTTTTCATCATTTTTCTCATTTTTTCCTCATGCTTCTCTCTTTTCTTTCATTCATCATTTTTCTCAGTTTTTTCAATTTTTTTTTTTCTTTCTTTAAAGCCAACATCCACCAAGATACAGGAATCAGCAATCCCGCAACGACAAGCTTACAATAGTGACAAATTCTATCAAATCCCTAAAATAAAAGCATCGCAACATAAGTAGCAAGTCACTAGCTCAACAAAGGTAGGCAATGTTATATGTAGCTAGGAAATGGGTAATTTTTGGGCAATTTATGTAAGAAAACAAGTGAATGGCTTCTAATTAAATTGTAACACCCCGTGTTTTCTAATAATTTTATTCGGAAATTTATTTATTAAAATAATTATTTTGCGAGTTTAATTATTTAATGCGTATTTAACGCTTGCGATCTCTATTTTGTTATTTTCCGTTTTTACCTAAATTGGATGGGTTAAAATGTCCGCGCACGATTTTACTATTTTAATTTAATAGCTACTTTTCTTATATGAACTCTCCAAGTGTTTTCATTATTCTAAACCTAATTTGTAATTGGATTATCCATCTTGTGAGCTAATGGGTCAAAAGCCCACTTAAATTCTTTTATAAATATAAAAGAACCCTAAGCTAGCAACTAGGTTGCTCAATATTTTCTTGCTGCTGCATTTTTTTCAGCCGTGACCAATCTTCTTCCTCTCTTCTCATTCTTTTCCCTTTAACTCCATTGTTATGCAACTTTCTTCATACAAATCAAATATAAATTATAAATTTACAATCCTGGCTCTTACCTCTACAATATATTATATTCATATTATTTTTAAGGGACTCGATTGTATGGAGTTTAAACCTACCTTTAGGGTTTATATATTTAATGGGTAAATAGGAAGAATAAGGAGAAGATGTCTTTCTTTTGGGGCGTTTTGGTGGAGAATTTCTGTAGCACAATATTAGTGGCGTTTTTAAGATGAAGATTATTTTGCGGTCTTTATTGCGTAATAAAGGTAACTAGGTTTTCTTCTTTAATTATGTTTATAGAAAGTAAGCATGATTTACATGATATAATGGTGTATGTATGATTTAATTGTATTTTCTGTAATATTATATGCATTTAATTGTATTTATTATATGTTACTTTGTATAATATTATTTGTGTCATCTAGGGTTGCGCGATACAACCCTAGTGGTGTTCTTGTGGTGCCGTGTGCAACGGCCTAGGCGCACCAACGGTGGCGGCCTAGGGTTTTATGTTGGCCGTGGCCTCTCTTGAGATGGAGGCTAGGGTTTGGTGATTTATCACTTAGGGTTTTGGTTGTTTGAGAAATTAGGGTTTTAGTTTACATCATTAAGGTTATAGCTGAAGTTGCTATAACTTTGCATGTAAGCTACCCTAGTTATACCTATTTGAGTTATAACTTTGAAAGTGACATTATGGTGCGGTGTACTATAACAAGACTCGTTGTGGTGACATGGCGGTTTGTACCGTGGAGTCGACCCCTCGGTGAATTTGTTATAGAGGACTAACCCGTGATGGAAGGGGGTTATAGTTGAAGATACTATAACCTCGCACGTATAAAGTTATAGCTTGAAGTCCTATAACTTCACTAAAGTTGAGTGAAAGTTATAGCTGAAGGTACTATAACTTTGATGGAGTTAAGTGAAGGTTATAGTTGATGATACTACAACCTGACAATCTTAACCAAGGTTATAGGTGGTGCACTATAACTCTGCTGGAGTTAAGCGAAGGTTATGGTTGATGATACTATAACCTGACAAGCTTAACCAACGTTATAGCTGAAGTTACTATAACTTCACTAAAGCTGAGTCAAGGTTATAACTGATGTTACTATAACTTCACTAAGGTTAAGTGAAGGCTATAGTTGGTGGTATTATAACATTGGATGTTATATGCTTTTGTGTCTGGTGTTATGGTAACTCGAACTATAACATGACCTTTGAGGTGTAATGTTATAGGTCAAGATACTATAACCTTAGTCATTTGTGCTTGTTTATTTGTGTTGTTATGGTTAGTTGGACTATAACACTATGTTTGCTCATATTATTGGTTATTCTTATTCCTATATTTGGACAGTCGGTTATACTGTTCCTTGGTTGAGTCGTGACGTTGTTCACGCGTTGTTGGGCAGTCAGTAATACTGTTCCTGAGTTATGTCGTGACTGATAGTCCATAGACCTTAATTAGACTCCTCTAATTATTTACTAAATTACCTTTTAATTTAGTTTATAATGATCTATGTAACATGCATGCAAATATAAAGACATTTATATAAGAGAAGAAATTTCCTCACATTGGTATGGAAAATATAAGGGCACAACAAGAACTCCTTCTTGTTGATCTTGAGCTACAAATATGGTTGAACACAAATAATCTCCAAGGTAGAAGATCTCCTCTAAGTTGCACCAAGATTAACCCAAATAATCTACCCTTATTATTAACTAGATAATAAGATAGATATAATACTACTAATACTAGACTATATTACTACACTAGTAATACTTAGTAAATATTAGTATATGAGAGTTTTAGAGAGAAGTTTAGTTTTGAGAGATGTTTGGAAAAATAAGAATGAACTTGTGAAGGAATGAACAACAATTGTTCTCCTTTTATAGCCAAGAGGGCCGGTTTCATCATCACAAAATGGTGATTTTTTCTTCTTATTTTATTGCCATGTAAGGTGGTAATGTGTTGTAGTGAATAAAATGATATCATGTTTACTATTCATGTCATAAGCATATGTTGCTTGTGAGTATGAATAAGAACAACCATCATCACCATTGACTTCACCATAACCGGCCATGTGAGCCTCAATTTGATCCATTTTGATTTTTGATATTTGTCCCACAAATACTTATTAATCATATGCTTAATTATCTTGTATAATTAAGTTTTAATTTGATCATATAACAATTATATGACACAAATAAATGAATAATATGTACTTAACATTTTAAGTAGTATTCTACCATTATATCAATATATAATGGGTCCCACAATGCTTAGTTAATTTATTTTACAACTCTTTGTAAATATAATTAACTAATTACCTCTATCTCAAAACCTCAACTAATTTAGTAATTTAACGATTAATTACTAAGTTAAATCTTATTTAATCGTATTAAAATAAGATATAAATTTATTAGTCAATTATCGCATAATTGAAAAATAAACTTAATTGAATTTGAGTTCTTAACTCAATTTCTAACAATTAACTCTCGTACATATCGAATATATGTAATGTACTAATTAACTGTATCGTATACAAATAATTAGTTACTATTTGGATTTCATCCTTTAGGTGTGACCGAAAGGGATCAGTTGATCACCGCCGTCAAACGACAATAACGTCAAACTCTAGTCAGCCAACCGTTATTGATTTACGTTAATCAACTGACTAATCATATATATAGTCAATAAATATCCCAATTATATTCCTTAATAAGATTTATTATGTGGCGCACTATTGTGGAGGACACCTACTCCAACAATCTCCCACTTGTCTGACACAAGTGTGCGTCACCGATTCTCTTGTCTCTTTATCACATCTCCCACTCAACGCAAGGTGTCTTCCAGGTCGCACTTGCGATTGACAATATCTAGAGTGGTTTTCTCGATAGGGAGAGTAACTGTCTGACCGGAAAATCTACCATAGATCTCTTTCCGAGCGTGGCCACGCATTTACAGTAACTACTCCTCGAGTGGCCTAAAGATGTTTTTACCCAACGTGGGTGGACAATTCCTGTTGATCCATCTACTCTGTATGATGCAGATCACCATGATCCAGAAGAAGTCCATCGGCCTCCTTTTACGGCACGACCTAGAACATCAACCAAAACCAATCGGAAACTGCACCGACTCAGATAGACGGTCGCCAGTCAAAAGAATCGACTTATAGGAATAAGATAGAAGACCCTGCCACGACCAGGCATCAAACAATTGATTTAAGGGTCTCTATCATGTCACTGTCCGACAGAGTGTCATACAGTCTGTCTATGTAAACGACCAGTCATCTCCATGACCCCATGGTGCTGAACCAACCATCGATCGACTTACAATCTAGTCATTTCGAGACGTCACCTCATTGAGTGACTAGGGACAAAATACTAAGTTCGTCCTATTCACTTGAATAGGGTCCAACAATCTATTCGGATAAACAAAGTATTAAATTTAGTCAAACTAAATAAAAGAGTTTAAAATAAAACTCGAACAATAAATGCCATTATCATATATGAAATAATTAATACAACATTCAATTATTACATATTACATAATCTAAAGGAATTCTGGCACACGTCTCAATCCCATTGTGACGACATGACCATCATGCTTAGCCTTTGATAAAGGCTTGGTTAAAGGATCAGCAATGTTGTCATCTGTCCCAACCTTACAAATGTCAATTTCCTTTCTGTCCACGTAATCTCTAATTACATGATATTTCCTAAGTACATGTCTAGACTTGTTACTAGACTTGGGCTCTTTTGCCTGAAAAATAGCCCCACTGTTATCACAATAAATTGTGATAGGATCTTTGGCAGTAGGGACTACTGATAGTCCTTCCAAAAATTGCCGAATCCACACAGCTTCCTTTGCAGCTTCAGACGCTGCAAGGTACTCTGCTTATGTTGTAGAATCCGCTGTAACGCTTTGCTTGAAACTCTTCCAGCAAACAGCTCCTCCATTCATCATATAAACGTAACCGGATTGGGATTTCATATCATCCCGATCTGTTTGGAAACTGGCATCTGTGTAACCCTTTACACGTAACTCAGTCTCGCCTCCAAACACTAAGAACGAATCCTTGGTCCTTCTTAAGTGCTTAAGGATGTTCTTTACGGCTATCCAGTGACTCTCACCTGGATTTGCTTGGTAACGACTTGTCATGCTCAAAGCATA
>JAIUZE010018685.1:0-21262 GCA_022085475.1 Heliosperma pusillum
TAGATCAACCTTGTATGCATTAGGACCAACACTTTCTATGATTTTAAATGGACCATCAGCTCTAGGCATGAGTTTGTTCTTCCTCCTAGCTGGGAACCTCTCCTTCCTCAAGTGGAGCCACACTAAATCCCCTGGCACAAACTCCTTCTTGGACCTAGGAACCTTGGACTGTTTCTTGTATCTCTCATTTGCCCTTTCTATTTGCTTTCTGACTGACTCATGAAGCTTCACCATCTGCTCAACCCTCCTCTTTGCATCAAAGTTCACTTCCTCCCTTGGTATGTTAGCTAATTCCAGTGGCATAAGTGGATTAATCCCATAGACAACCTCAAATGGACTGTGACCTGTGGCAGATGAGGGGGCTCTGTTGAAAGCAAACTCAGCATGAGCTAGCTTCAAGTCCCAATCCTTCAATGACTTGCTTACCAGACACCTCAAGATCCTCCCTAGAGTCTTGTTTGTGACCTCAGTGTGGCCATCAGTCTGAGGGTGGTGAGAGGTGCTGAACAAAAGCCTGGTCTTCAAGAGCCTCCATAGTGTTTTCCAGAAGTAACTCATGAACTTAACATCCCTGTCTGAGACTATTGGCTTAGGAACCCCATGTAGTCTCACAATCTCCTTCAAGTATAGCTCAGCAACACTTGCAGCATCCTCAGTCTTCTTGCAAGCCACAAAGTGAGCCATCTTGCTAAACCTGTCAACAACAACCATTACAGAATCCTTACCTCTTTGTGTCCTAGGTAGTGCAACAATAAAGTCCATGCTCACATCCCCCCAAGGTTTGTTTGGTACTGGTAGTGGAGTGTAAGGTCCAGTCTGGAAAGAACTCTTGGCTTGTTGACATGTGGAGCACCTCCTGAGGACAACCTGAACATCCCCTATCATCCTGGGCCAGTAGAATTGATCCTGCAGTATTTCAAGTGTCTTTTGAACCCCAAAGTGTCCCCCTAGTCCTCCTGAGTGTACTTCCCTGATGAGTAGGTCCCTGTAAGAACCCCTTGGAATGCATAGCTTGTTTCCTTGGAACAAGAACCCCTCCTGCAGCATGTACTTTCCCCCTTGAGTCCTTCCTCCTCCAGTTTGTGTGATCCATTCCTCAGCAAAGTCAGGGTCCTCCTTGTACAATTCTTTCAGAAATTCAAACCCCAACACCCTTTGCTCCATGACTGCTAACAAAGAATGCCTCCTTGACAGTGCATCTGCCACAACATTATGTTTCCCCTCCTTATACTTACTAGAGAATGTAAAGGATTGTAGAAACTCTACCCACTTGGCATGCCTGTGATTCAGCTTGTGTTGGCCACTGATATACTTCAATGCCTCATGATCCGAGTGCAGAACAAAAGGCTTTGGCTTCAAGTAGTGCCCCCAATGCATGACTGCTCTGATGATGGCATATAATTCCTTATCATAAGTGGAGTACTTGAGCTTGGCACCATTCAGTTTCTCACTGAAATAAGCAACTGGTTTTTGCCCTTGTATCAACACTGCCCCAATGCCAACCCCACTAGCATCACATTCTACCTCAAACAGCTGATCAAAGTCAGGTAGTTTAAGGATTGGAGTCTCACACATCAACCTCTTGATCCTCTCAAAGGATTGTTGGGCCTCCTCAGTCCACTGAAACTCCCCTTCCTTCAAGCACTCAGTGATGGGTGCTACAACTGAACTGAAGTTCTTGATGAACCTCCTATAGAATGAAGCCAACCCATGGAACCCCCTTACCTCAGTGATGGTTTTAGGTGTAGGCCATGTTTGTATGGCTGCAACCTTCTCCTGATCAACTGAGATTCCTCTTCCTGACACGATGTACCCTAGAAATGTAACCTCCTCAACCATGAAGGTACACTTCTCTAGCTTCCCATACAGCTTCTGCTCCTTTAAGATCCCAAAGATTGTTTCAAGGTGCCTGAGATGTTCCCCTCTGCTGCTACGATACACTAGGATGTCATCAAAGTAAACCACAGCAAACCTGCCCAAACAAGGCCTCAACACTTCTGTCATAAGTCTCATGAAGGTGCTTGGTGCATTGGATAGTCCAAATGGCATGACAAGCCATTCATACAGACCATGTTTTGTCTTGAATGCAGTCTTCCATTCATCCCCCTCTCTGAGCCTCACCTGATGGTAAACCTGCCTTAGATCAATCTTAGAAAAGACCTGAGCTCCACTTAGCTCATCAAGCATGTCATCTAGCCTTGGAATGGGGAACCTATACTTGACTGTAATGTTGTTGATTGCCCTGCTGTCAGTGCACATCCTCCAGGTGCCATCCTTCTTGGGCACTAGTAGAGCAGGTACAGCACAAGGGCTTAGGGACTCCCTCACAAACCCTTTGCTCATAAGCTCTTCAATCTGCTTCTGCAACTCCTTGGTGGCAGTTGGGTCACTCCTGTAGGCTGGCCTATTTGGCAGCACAGAACCTGGGACCAAATCAATGTGGTGCTCAATCCCTCTTAGGGGTGGTAGTCCATCTGGTAATTCTCTTGGAAAGACTTCCTTGTATCTCAAGATCAAAGGTTCAACCTCTGCTGGCAACTTGGAACCTTCCCCTTCTGTTACTTCCTTAGATAGCAAGATGATCACAGGTTGTTCTTGCTTCATCTCCTTGATCATAGCTGCCTCTGATAAAAACAACACCCCATGGACCTCCTCTGGCACATTGGGACTCCCATAATTCCTCTGGTTGGGTGGTAGAGGTGTCAAAGTTACCTTCTTTCCCCCATGCCTGAAGCTATAGGTGTTATCCCTCCCCTGGTGAGTGGTGTTCCTATCAAACTCCCAAGGCCTCCCTAGTAGTAGGTGACAGGCATCCATTGGTACTACATCACACAATACCTCATCTTGGTATGCCTTCCCAATAGAGAATGGCACCAGGCATTGCCTATCAACCCTCACCTCAGCCCCCTTGTTAAGCCATCTCAGTTTGTAGGGGTGTGGGTGCTCTTGAGTAATCAGACTTAGCTTGTTCACTAGGGTGATGGAAGCCACATTGGTACAACTCCCCCCATCAATGATCAAGTTGCATACCCTCTCTTGAATGGTGCACCTGCTTCTGAATATCAAGGACCTCTGGTCATCCTCCAATGGAGTATGTTGAGAGTGCATGACCCTCCATAGGACCAAGTTATGGCCTGTGTCAGGATGGGCCATGACCAAGTCCTGCATTGGTTCCTCCTCAGCTGTCACTACCTCTAACACCATGCTGTCATCAACCTCATACTCAACTAATCCCTCCTTCTCCCACTCTTCTACCTCCATAAGTGTCATGGTTCTCTTAGAAGGACAGTCCTTCCTAAAGTGACCATAACCTTGGCATTGGAAACATCTGATTTTGTTCTCAGTTGGGGTGGGGTTGGGTTTAGAGCTCACAACTCCTTTTCCTTTGTCTGTGGTTGATTGGCTGGTTGTCTTAGGGGTCTCTCCCATCCTAATACCACTGTAAGGTTTGTATGCAGGTCTAGTAACAGGCTTAGGTAGAGCTGGTTTGGTTTTCCCCATTTTTTCAACCCTCAAAGCCAGGTTGACAACATCATCATAGGACCACAAAGGTTGCATCCTTACTCTAGCAGCAATGCTCCTATCTAGACCCTCTAAGAATCTGGCAATCCTTTGCTCAGGTTTCTCATTGACCTCACACTGGAGAGTCAATTGCTCAAAGTCCCTTAGGTATGCTTCTACAGACCTCTCTTCTTGTTTCAGTTTGGATAGTTTAATGAACAGATCTTGGGTGTAGTCTTTAGTGACAAATTTGTTTAGCATCTTCTTTTTCAGTTTTGACCAAGACCTAAGAGGTTCCTTACCCTCCTTAATCCTTTGGTGCTTTAAGTTGTCAAACCATAGGGATGCATACCCTTTCAATCTTAGCACAGCAACTTTAAAAGACTTAATATCAGAGTAACTTTTGTATTCAAATACCTTCTCAACATCCCTAATCCATTCTAATAGATCATCAGGGTTTAAACTACCAGAGAATTCAGGAATTTCTACCTTGAGATGCTTGTCAGTGTGCTCTGGAATCTCCTCATAAGTTCTGTTGCTTTCTCCTGAGTCTGACCCTTCTTCCTCCTGCAGGGGCTGTCCTCTTCCCATGCCCATGTGGCCACGACCTCTGCCTCTGCCTCTAGGGGGTGGTCTTCCCCTCAGTGGAGGAGCAATGTTCTCCATGACAGTGTTCAAGGCAGCCAGCACTACATTGACAGTGCCTGCTAGCTGATCCACCTTGCCTTCAATACCTGCAAGCCTCTCTTCACTCATTGGGTTATTTTTTGTGTTTTTGTTGTAGTTAGGATAACAATGGCCTCACAACCAAAGCTCTGATGCCAGAATTGCAGTGATATTATAGGGGTGTGTTAGGAATTGGACCCTAGACTCCTATCTAGCACTGGATATGGATGTTACTCAACTCCCACAGCTCAACACAGGGAATCAAACAACAAACTAGACTAGCTAAGACTCCTTACCACAGCCAAGCACAGGTAAGCAGACTTGAACTAAACAACAAGCAAACACCCCACAGTCTATGCACAGGGATATCTAACTTGCCACAGACTTAGATCAACAACCACAGCCTAGCACAGGAAGTTATCTGGCCTGACTTTCAACCAAGACAATGCATAAGTTGGAAAGATTTTAGAAATGAGAACAATGCTCAGTTTTTTTCATTCAATAATCAACTGCCTTGTACAAAAGGGCATGGGTCCTTATATAGGCCTCAATGCTGGATGTGATTACAACCCTAGAGTATCATCTAAGGGCCAAGATTAACTATTAAAAGATGACAAAATACTGGCTAGAAATACAGACTGCTAATGCTAAAAGAAAAACAATAAAACAGACAGAAATGCAGACATTTGACAATGACATGCTCCAGGTTGTGCTTGTTGCTTGGTGTTGGCTTGGAACTTGTGGACGAGGCTCATCAATGCTCCTTGACCTTCTTCTGCAGTAGTTCTAATAGTAGGGAAGACAAGGAAAGACTTTTGGAGATAGTCTTTCAGTTTTTAGCTAGAAATGGAAAGACTGCTTTATGCTTTATGCTTTGGGTAGGCTGTTTTGATTTGGATTTTTAGGGTAGTTGTGTTGTGTTTTGGAACTGGTTCCCTAGGACTTTTTTGGACCTAGGTGGGTAAGGTTTTAGCTGGGCTTGGTGGTAGCTGGTGGTTCAGAGTGTGGTGGTAGTTATGCCTTCCCCAAGTGACTGGTGTAGGCTGTTTTTGTGATATTGTGGTGGGGTGTTGGTGGGCTTGTCTTTGGCTTGCTTGGCTCGTGTCTTGGCTCGTGTCCTGGCTCGTGTCCTGGCCAACATTGCTCAGCTTGCAGCTTCCCCTTTTGTTACCCATCCCTTGCCCCCAGATTGACCCTTGGATACCCATGTAGACCTCCCCTTGGTTGCCAATGCTCACCCCTTGATCCCCCTTGGCCTGCCCCCTGTCCCTAGTGTTGAATTCTGCCCTGCCCTGTGCCCCAGCTCCTGCTGCACAATGGATAGGCCCCCAAGCATTTTCAGGTCCCACAAAGATATGGATAATTCTCCTTCTCTAGTTTGGAGGGTGTTGGTGGTAGAGCACCAACCCTCGAAAAAAGCGCGCATGACGTGAACATTCTTGTCATATGAATATAAGGATGCGCTGACCGCTGAACTTAGAGAAGAAGCCTCAAGGGTATCATCAAAACGAGCAAGCACGTCTTCAGTCCACTCCCAGTATCCAGGAATGTGCTTTGACTCCCCATAAATCTTTAAATTATTAGAGTCCCACTTCACTGATCCGGCAATGATCCTCCGCCTGAGCAAGGGAAAAGAAAGATGTTGATCAATCTTTGTCTTAAAATTGCTCTTTAAGAGATACAGAGCTGACAAATATGGCTTTGCAAGATCAAACTTCAATGACATTTCGGCATGGAAACAACGTTTGTCAACAATACTTGCTTCACCTTTGGAAGAACGTAAGGATTGGCGAGTAACGAAGTGGGTTCCAGAATTCCCATCGTCATTTTCAAGGTCGACTATGGCAAGATATGTCAGATTTTTGTTATGTAGCTCTTTAAAGTACACCATGATGACCTGATAAAAGAAAAAAAATTAAAAAAGAGAAGGGAGGAAAATATCCATTTGCAGTACATACTCATTTTCCCAAGAATCGTTAACTTGAAAGATAATAAATAATACTCCCTCTATATCTTATTAATCTTCCCATTTTATTAAAATACTCCTCACATATATTCACCAAATGGGAAGATCAATAAAAAACGGAGGGAGTACAAAAAAAGTGGGTGATAGTATAGGAATTGGCTGGCGTGTTATGAGCATTCATATCATTAGCTAAGAGAACAGTCCCACGTGTCCAAAGTAGTGTTTTTTTTTTTCGACAACAGTAGACTGTATAAAAAAAGAAAAACGTACTTACAAGGAAGAAGCAAAACTAAAAACTCACAAATCTTAGGAATTAACCAGTAGCTAAACTAACTGACCAGAACTTTTGTTTACGAAGAAGCAAACGCATCTCCGTCAAGCAGTGAAAAAGGTGGATGAGTACTGGCAAAGAAGATGCCAGAACAGAAGATAATTTTTTTGAAGTCACAGTAAATGCGACATGAGTGAAATTGGCAGATTGCAGCATATCCATACATACACGGAGTGACTTAGCATAGGCCGCAAATTCCGTAGAACCCCGAACAGCTACCGAAAATGAAAGTTCCTCTTGAGTGGCGGAAGAGGTAAAAGTAAAACAGTTCTCGTGTGAGGTTTTGAAAATAGCAGCAAAGATGCGAATAGGACGAACCCCGCACTGAGTAGACACTCCACACGCATTTGGATACACCGTAAGGAATCTTGTTGTCTGAAATGAAGGATAAGGCGATCGTTGTGAGTGGATATCAAATAAATGTTCGGCCAAAGTGAGCATACTATCTGGATTGATAGAATTTCCTTGAAAAATAACTGCATTTCTTGTTTTCCAAATGGCCAGAAGAACACACTGAAAATAGAGCAGAGACTTGAAGTTTGGGGATTGATGCCTATGCAGATAAACCACAAAATCAGAAATCCATTGCTTAAAGCTAGTGGCAAGATTTGAGGTTGTCACAATACCCAATTGAGAAGAGCGCCAAACATGTTGGGAAATGGGACATAACCGAAACAAATGTTCAAGAGTCTCTGGATGACTATGGCATAGAACACAAGTGTCTCGAATGGAGAAACCTCGTCTGGAAAGAGAGGATAAGCATGGTAGTATCTCTCGAATGAGGCGCCAGACAAATATCGGGAATTTAGCAGAAATATGTTGTGACCAAGCAATTTTCCAAGGAAAGGAATCCATTCTGGAATTTAGATTGGATAAACTGCCATTAAGGAGCCTGCAATATCCAGATTTCAGCGTGTAAACACCGTCTTCAGTGTATTTCCAGTACAAAAAATCATCAGAAACTGGGTTAGGAGGTTCACTGGCAAGAATTTCTTTAGCACAGCAAGGATCAAAGAATCTAAACACAGCAAAAGGATTCCAGTTTCCATCAGGCAGAGTTAGTGCTGGAAAGGAAAAAGCGTGAGATTCCATAGAAGAGCGCAGTTTCGGAGCTTTCCCATTTATCCAGTAATCAGTACAACAAGAAATACTTTTCCCATTACCCAATTTCCAGACATACCCATCAGACGCTGTTGCAACAGCACGACAAATACCTGTCCAACAGTAAGAGGGGTTGGAAACCTTGGATTTTGAAAGAGGGATAGGCAGATCCTTCTTATACTTTGGACCAATGAACTTATGTAAAATTCCCGTGGGATAGCTAATAATTCTCCAATGAGCTTTTAAGAGGAAGGCTTGGCTTAACAGAGAGGTGGCCTTAATCCCAAGTCCCCCACGCAGTTTAGGGAGATGCAGTTTAGACAAAGGGAGCCAATGAATACCCCTGGTTCCCGTCCCCGTACGCCACCAGAAACTTGCAATTAACGAGTTAATCTTCTTACAGACGCTTTTAGGGAAAGGAATAGCCACCAGAAACTTGCAATTAACGAGTCAATCTTCCAAAGTAGTGTTACATCTACATTATCTTTGGCTTACTAATGTTCTTATCTTTTGGTATACATTACATAAAAGAACAAATCCAGCAAAAATAACTTGACACTATTAAAACAAAACAAAAAAGTTAATTGAGGGGAAGAGGGTTTCAGTTAGTTCAACATTTCTGGTGTATGATTCATACATCAATTTCCTTCAGAAGTGAGGTTGGGCATAAGCTCTCATATTTGTTATTCCGTCACTTATCTAGGGTCAGCGCCATGTCAACAAATATAGTTCTTCCTAGGTCAATTAAGGAAGTCGGGATCGAGGCAAATTCACAAGATCTTGCTCTGTTAGAGGCGGGCGCGGGCCTACATAAGGGTGTAATTCCAGTCAAGTTTCCGAGCAAAATTTGGTTAAATTGGGGGGGGGGGGGGGGTCAGATCCGGGGTGAGTTCATATGGCGTTTTCTCGACAAAGTGAAACTCGGTTTCATTGCTATTAATTAAGCACACTAAGAAAGAAAGAAGTCAATCAAAAAATTCAATCTTACTGCAAGTTTGTCGAGTATGGTAGTTTATCAAGGTATACATTGTGGGGGTCCATATTTTCCAAATTATCTTTCACATATTACACTAGCCTAGCCCTGTTAAGGATATGAAGAACCAAATACGCATTACCTTAGAACAAAGGTCAAGGTCGAAGTATGTGAGTGGAGTTGCGGTGAGACGGTGATGTCCCGTCAAATTCAGTGCAAAGTGCAAAAAACAAAATTGTGACGAGTTTAAGGGGTTCTAGTATGGTAGGAGAAAGCTACTGGACTGTCAGTAGGTCACGATTACCTAAGTTCTTGAATCTCTCTAACTACAGTAGGATGTTAAGAGGATATATTGATCCATATTCATGAAATTTTGTACATCATGGTGTCATATGAGAATAAAACAGAGGGCAATTGAATGTACATCGTATAAAGAAAGTATATGATCATGGACACATACCTCTACTGCAGTTGGATGCTTGAATTCCAATGGAATATTGCAAGTACTTTGGAATTTTGTTTGTTTATATTTGTCTACTCCTGAAAGCAATGAAGGCCAATGCTTGGGATTATATAGTGGGGGTTTTGAATTTGAAATCCTCGGAAAGCTGATTTCATGGCCATGATTTGTGCAAAGTTTGGTTGGGTAATTATGAGTAATCATAATGCAATTGATTTATAGTGCTAGGATCATGGAGCGTAATGCAAGTTTTTGTTCAAGGTATGATTTGTGCATTAAGTTGGCAAGTTTTATGGAAAATTTCTTATGGAAATTAATTAGGGGATTAGTGCTGGTGTACTCATCTTAGCACAACAGTTATGTAATAATTATCAATTATCTTTGACCAAACATAAATGGCTAAGAGGAAATGACGTTGCATCGTTGGAAGTTTGTTTGATATTGCTCAAATATTCATTTACTCATTAAACATGGACATGAGGAAATTCGAATTGGGCAAAGTCAAATGCGGAATTTATTGTACGTCAAACGAATCAAGCTAGTACATTATCGATGTCCCAAAATTGTTGGATTGGCGCAAAATTATTGAGTTGGTATCCTTCGAATGTTTACGACCAAGGTTAAAAAATTACCAAAGTCCGATCAAAGTCAATTAAGAACAAGAAATAAGTCGCCCACTGAATTGACATTGTGACCAACAAATTTACCCGAGTACTCTTACGACAAGTTAAGTACTCATCCTGCAGTGATATTGTAGGGGCCTTGTAGGAATTGATACAAGATGACCTTCAGACTCAATCTAGACACAAGGGTATGAATGTTCATCAATTCCCACAGCTTAACAGAGGAAATTGAACAACAAACTAGACTGACTAAGCCTCCTTACTACAGCCTAGCACCGGTAAGAAACCTTAAGCCAAACAACAAGCAAACAGCCCACAGTCTAAGCACATGGATGTTTAACTTGCCACAGACTTTGATCAATACCCACAACCTATTATCAGGCCTGACTTTCAACTACAGCAATGCACAAGTTGAAAAGATTTTTGAAAATGAGAAGAATTCTCAGATTTTTCATTCAAACATTAACTGGCTTTTACAAAGAGCAAGGGTTCTTTATATAGGCCTCATGCTTGTCTAATACAACCCTAGAATCTCATCTAAGGGCCAGGATTAACTACTGAAATACTATAAACTACTGGCTAACAAATACAAACTCAAAATATAAAGGAAAATAGTAAAACAGACAAAAGTGCAGACTTATGACAGTGACATGCTTCAGGTTGTGTTTGATGTTCGGTGTTGGCTTGGAGCTTGTGGACGATCCTCATTAACGTCCCCTTGACCTTCGTCTGCTGGTTTTCTAAGACTAGGTAAGACAATCAAAAGACTTTTGGAGATGGTTTCTCAATGTCTACCCAAAAGTGGAAAAAACTGCTTTATGCTTTTCTGCTGAATTGATTTGGATTTTTAGGGTAGTTGTGTTGTGATTTGAGACTGGTTCCCTAGGAATTTTTTGGACCTAGGTGGGTAAGGTTTTAGCTGGACCTGGTGGTAGCTGGTGGTTCATGGTGTGGTGGGAGTTGTGCCTTCCCCAAGTGGCCTCTGCTGGTTGTTTTTGTAGGTTTTTGTTTTGGTGTTGGTGGGCTTGTCTTTGGCTGAGTTGGTTCGTGTCTTGGCTCGTGTCTTGGCTATCATGGTCCTTCATTGTGGCCTTGTCTTGGCTAGCATTGCCTTGTCTGAAGTTCCTCCCCTGACTACCCATCCCCTGCCCCTTGACTGACCACTGGATACTAATATAGAACCCCCCTTGGCTATTAGTGCTCATCATCTGATCCCCATTGGCTTGCCCCTTGTCCCCCTTACTGGTTATTGCTTTGCCCTGTCCCTGAGCTCCTGCTGCACATCCTCTCATCAACTTCCAAGTCAAATAAAAATTACATCGTCACTCTTTCAACAAGCTAAACGCTTGTGGACTTCCAAGTCAAGACAAAAAGGGGCAAGATAAAAAAAAATTATTGCTTGACTACTCTTATGATAAGTAAAAGTACTCATGTACTTCCAAGTCATGAAAAAAAACGAGTACTCCTACGACAAGTCAAGTGCTTAACGACTTCCAAGTCAAACAAACAAAAAAAATCGAGACCTCACCACGTCAACACACCCCAAACGGTGTACGTGACGAGGTCTCGAGGGGGCAATTTGTAGGCACGGAAATTTTATTAAAGTGCCGAACATAAACTAAAATGAATTTTTTTAAGTTAATATCAAATTTTAACTTACTTTATTTATATTTGTCCCGCTCAATGGAGTCCGGATCAACCCATATTGCAAATTGGGTTATTTGGGTCCTAAAGCAAAGGAAATGGTAAATTGGGCCCAATAAGAAGACAAGCTCACAAAAGAGTCCATTGAGCCCAATAAGAGGACATGCTCACAAAAGAGTCAATTGGGCCCAACAAGTCAAGCTCATGAAGAAAGCCCAAGTCTTCAAGTCCATTAATCAAGGGAGAAATCTCTATAAAAAGAAGACTCCTCCACCCATTTCTTGGAGGAAAAATTCACTTTTACAAGAGTAAAACACATTTGTCAAAGTGAAGAGAAAAGAGACATCAAAAACTCTCAAATTCTCTCTACAAATCTCCTTCGCAAGTAGTCAATAAGTACCACAAAATCATGTCGCCTACGCAAGGAAACTAAAATAAAATTCAAGCACCGAAGAGAGATTCAAGTTAACGCGACCCTCTCAAGAAGCTAAAGTCAAGCAAGCGAGCCTCGAAGATCGAAAACTCGTACCTTTAGTAACGTTGTAGAATCAGAGGATAAATAGAGGTTGTATACATAATTTTTTGATATTAATATAAACTCGTTTGTTTCTCTGTTTTGTGTTACAGTTTTATTGCAATACAAAATTTGTTGTTACAGAGATGATATGAGTTACTATAAGAGGAAACTTGTCCTCTTGTTTGGCTCACATGGACCGCCCACCCACACCACATGGGTGGGTGTTGTCCCTTTCAATTGTTCTTAACAAGAAAGGTTGAGTGTTGGTAATAGTTTTTGTGCATGATTATGTCTAATTCCCAATTAGAATAATACACAAAAATCACCCTCTTTGTACACTACCAAAAAACCGGTGCACCCATTGTAAAATGGGTGTCCATTTTGTTTTTGCATTTTGTCATTTGTCACAAGTGTGACATGTGACATGTAGCATGTAATTTTGCTTATAAATGTGCATTTAACCAATTTAAATGCAATTTCTTAACAAATAAATTAGACTTAACATTTTAAGTCATATTTTATAATTACATGTAAATAAAATGGGTCATCTCATATTTGGTTAATATAATCTACAATAATTTGTAATTATAATCGACCAATTTTGCTTATATCAAATGTTTCATAAACATAATGCATTCTTAGTAATATAACGATTAAATTACTAAAATGAATCTTATTTAATCATATTACAATAAAATATTATTCTCACTAATATAAACTTATTTCAATTTAAGGGATTAATTAAGCTATATCGCTATAAAATTAATTAATGTACATGATTAGGGGCTTGTCCTTTAGGTGTGACCTCAAGGGATCAACTGATCACCACCGTCATACGACAGTAACGTCAAACTCAATTGAGCCAATCGTTACCGATTTATGTTGACCAATTGACTATAATATTCATCATCCCTTTGTATTCTTATCATTGAGATTTAATTATGTGATCGCACTATTGTTGAGGACACTCACTCCAACAATTTCCCACTTGTCCGAGACAAGTGTGCGTCACCAATTTTCTTGTCCTATTACAATCTCCCACTCAATGAAGGTGTCTTGCAGGTCGTACTTGCATTTGATCATATCAAGAGTGGTTTCCTCGATCTGGAGAGTAACCGTTGGAGCGGAATTATCTACCATAGATACCTTCCGAGCGTGGCCACGCATTTTCAGCTTACTCCTCCTCGAGTGGCCTTGAGATTTTAAAACAACCCTGACAAGGGATGGACATTTCCCATCGCACTATTTCCTTCGAATAGCCACATCTCATCATGACCCAAAAGATGCCCATTTGACCCCAGTTACGAAGGTCGTAGAGCATAAATCAAAGTCACTCTGAAACTGTGCCACCTTAGGGGAACAGTCTTTAGTCAAATAATTGACTCAAAAATAATATTATAGTAGCTCTTGCCACGACCAGGCTACAAGAATTGCCAAAACTCTATAAGCGGTCATTGCCCGACAGATTGAACTTGCCATCAATCGCAACACACTCTAGTCACTTGGAGACGTCACCTCATATAAGAAACTAGGGGCCAATGCTATGTTAATCCAGTCCACTTTAATGGGGTTCAAAATTGTCTCTACAACCCATTTGGAAATAACAAAGCACAAAAAAGAGTTTTAGAAACTCAAACGATAAATGTGATTATCATATATGAACAATCAATACAATGTTATTGCTTCATATCATATAATCTAAAGTTTATTTCGTCCATGACAATTCATGACGATCTTATTAAATGCAATAAAGGCTTGGGTAGTGAATATACCATGTATTCATTTATTCCAACCTTGTGAATTGTTTTTTCCTTCCATCCAACGTTATTCCTAATACCATGAATTCATCTACATACATGTCTAGATCTCTATCTAGTGTTGGGCTCTTTAACTTGAATGATGCTCCGACTCGTTATCATGATAATTGATAGGTATTTAGGTGAAAGGATCTACCATTAGCTCCTTGTAAGCCACCTTATCCTCATCATAATGTACTAGGTCTCTATTTGTAGAATTTATAATGATTGACTCTTCAATCATCCTTTTAGTTATTCGCTTCTTGTATAACAAAAGTACGCATAGGATTTCAGGAAATCCTTATAAGTTTGGAAATTTGGGTTTGCGTAACCTTTACCACATATCCAAATTTTCTCTACCAAACAAAAGAATGTATTCATAGTTCTCCTTGAGAACCCTATGAATGTTCTTGTAGGCTATCCAATGACACTCATGTGGATTGATTTGTTATAGGCTTGTCATGCTCCCAACATACAATTCATTTAGGTACGTGCATGTAATGGCATACATTATTGGCCTAATGGCGGAAACATTAGTATTCATGTGATCAACAACTCTTAGGTTCAGTGGATGACTATGACCTTTTCATAGTGATCCCACTTTCATCAACATGAATAACCTAATTAACTTGTTGAAATAGATAAAGGATCTTATCGATATAAGACACTTTCTAAATGCCAAGCTAAAATTTTCTATTCCACAATAGCTTTTGATTTTAGTATACATGTTGCCCTCTTTCATCCAACATTAAAACCCAACCACTCCTTTCAAAAAGGTAATATGAATACGTCACTCTCAATGAGTGATATGTCATTCACGTGGAAAACAATTTCTCCCACTGAATTTCATGTCTTTACATGATAACTTTAACTCCCACTTAACTTCATGTCTATACATGACTTTTCGACAATTCGAGTGAAACTCTTCTTATATCTCATAATAGAAAAGATCATCATAACCTCTAGGTAGATACCTTAGGCTTGTGTCATATACTTATCCCATTCCAAATCCCTATTTGGACATGTGGTTTTGTTGTGTATCCTTGTACACACCTACTATGAGGTATTTTACTGATGATATGGATTTAAGCATAGTTACGCATTAACTTAGATTTTGCAGACATTTTTATGTCTATCTATGCAACTATAATTGGACACCTCCAAACAAAACATCTTCATGTCTATCGAATGATTTATTATTGGACAACTCCAAGTACATCATTCCTTTGCATAGATTCCATTTAGTTTCATAAGTCTCTTATGTTAGAAAATCGAATTTTTAAAATTTCTAGGTACTTCCCCTTCATAGATCATAATATCAAGAACATTTTCTTTTGGTCTCGTCACTAGTCTAAGGATTCACGTAAGAACGCTTTCTTTTGGTCTCCTCACTAGTCTTGAGTCTAACCTAAGAACGTTTTCTTTTGGTTTCCTCACTAGTTCCTAACTAGTTTTACGTTGTGGCTTATTTTCTCCCACTCTATCTTTAGAAAAATACAACTATTTTCTTTAAAGACAGCCTTATGAGCCACAAACAATTTTGTACTCATACTCGCGAGGGAGGTAGAAGTATCACTACATGACCTTAAGTGATCTATTAAAGATTTTGTTGTAAAGACATCGAATTTTAGCTTTGAGATAGACTAGTTCTATAAGCTAAAGAGGTGGACTCAAATTCATGTCATTTACAATCTTTATAAGTGGTGTGGCCAATTGGTTTGGTAGATTCCCTACTTTGAGTTCAATAACTCAATTTGACTTAACAATTGATCTTTCAAAGTGAGAATCGAATTCTTAGCTATTGAACTTATTGCAATGATTCAATCATCATAATGCTAATATGATCAATTTGAGTTGAACAATTTATGTTATTAGTGCAAGTGGTGTATAATGACAAGTTTTTAGAACAATAAAAGTTTTCACAAACCGAGTGACTTGGTGAACTGAAACACTCCCTCACACAATCACTCACTTAAAGGGATACTAAGGACAACCCGCACTAGGCTAGGCACAACAGATATGACCTTGCTCCTTAGCACACAAGCACAGGTAACAAAGGCTGTGTTTAAGACTCAAGACACACAAGTAATTACCCTTAGACACTGTAACCTTAGCTCACACACAAGTTAACTAAGAGTTACTACAATTGTGACAACCCTCGCGAATGCGGAAATAAAACATACAAGCATGTGATTTAATTAGCGGAAATACAGTAGTTTAAAAACCTTTATACATGCAAGATAGAAAATACGAGGAGTGTCAAATATTACAAACCAAATAAAAATACCACAAGAGACGTAGTCTCTCAAAGTGTTAACAAAAGACAAAGTTATTAGCATCTAGCTAAACAACGTCTAGAGGTGTTTCATCCAGGGACAACGCCCGCTAGCTCACACCCGAACCCAAAATACCACAAGCAAAAAGCCATCCAATCAAGCAACCTGTTCATCCATGAAAAACATGAACGCCACAGTCAGTGGGGAGTAACTCCGGGTTCTCCCAGCCATATCACATTAAACGTACATAGAAGGAAATACAAAAGTAAAGCATGCATACATATAGATATACATGTGAGATACTTAAGAATAGATAGGCAATTCTATAGATAATGATAAAAGCATATGGTAAACAATCCGAATCCATCATGTTATTCAAAGACTCGGGAAAGACACTCTTAGGCAATCGAATACGCTCACTAGGGCTTGCATCTCACCGTTAGCGGTATAAGATTGATAAGATTGAGACTCGACAGACAAACCAGTCAAGTCATGCGATGATCACAATAAATCCAACATATTATCATCCATTCACGAACCAAGACCTTGACGGTGTCCAATCATGCAATGACCATGAATAATATCATGAAATCACGCATTCAAAGAACGACGACACAAAGACGACCTTTCTCACGGTAAATGAAACGCACTAGCATCGTGTACATGGCAAGTATGATTAAAAGGCGTTCACGGATGACATTTCCCTCAACTCATACACGATGACATTTCGTATATGTAGACTATTTCCTCCTGGTAGGACGACAATAATAATACGGTCCTAGTCTAAACCTGGCCAGACTCTCGGAATAAATCATGTTCCGATTCGACACGCGATGACGTTTTCGCATCCAAGACTCGGTCTTACAAAAATAAACGCCGAGTACCCCAAATTCGGTAGATCAATTCACGAAAGAGGCGGAAAAGAGCTCAAGCCTCATAACAAGCGGTACGCTACATGCAAATAACATCACCTCGCAAGTACACAACATTTGACGGCCGGGTCGATCAACGCATAGCGTTCAACTCCCAACAACGTCGTTGTATGCCCACTAACACATGCATTTAAGCAGTAGGATACCTCTCCGTTCCGACATTCCCGCCTTACGAACGGGAAGGTAGCCAAGGGAATGAGAGTACAAAGCACAAGACAAAATAGTGCTCAAACCGTATCATTTGTAAAAACCGACTCAAAGTAGGACATACCAAAAACCGTCACAAAACATGTGATACAAAGCGAAGGAAAATATCATATATCCAAACATAATCATACATAATACATAGCATTAGACCAATTTTAGAAGCATAATAAATAGGAAACATATAATACCTCTCCAAAACAAAACACCAGTTTGGCAACTAACTAACACAAAGGTTCACTTGAAACGTCTAACTAATTTCTAGAGAGAGGAAGCAGAAACTCCAAGGCGAGTGATACTTATCCTCTACGGTTCCAACGAGTGGTCACAAGCCCAAACAAGCAAGTAACTAAGGAGATTGAATCATTCTATCTACCAAAAGGTGTCAGTGCAGTGAAACTGCCCAAGTCACGACCGTGACTTGTATTTCACGACCGTGAAATGAGTTTCACGACCGTGAAATGACATCTCACGACCGTGAAACACTCTGTTACCAATTCACCCGAGAGCCTTCAACAAAATTCAATCCTATCATTTCCAATTCTCATAATTCCTCTCTAATAACTATCAACAATCAATATTCATCATCAACAATCATCAAACAACAACAATCATTATACATAACATAATTCCTAACTTACTTATCGTATTCTAAATACGAAGCCTAGCATATAAAGCATGTAAAACACGTAAATGATATCGAGTAACCCTTCACCGTTACCTTTACTCGTCTTTAATCGATTACTAAGCCTTCCTAGTAGTCTCCACCTACAATTAGGTAATAATAGATGAATATATTTCACCTTGAGAAAGACGGATAATTTAAAAAGCGAGAAAGACGGTAATTTTATTACTAATACGGATAGAGGAAGGTAAGAGGAGAAGAATGAGACGAACTTACGTGAATTCTATCAAAGAACGAAGGAGTTACGATGATTCTAAGATCGAAATCCAAGAGGGAGGCTAGGATTTTGTTTGCTTAAGGAGGAAGTAATTTGGTTGTGTTTGTGTAATGAATTAGGTTAAGGGGTAGTGTGAGTTGTATAGGAGAAAACTCAACGGAAGTCAAAGACGGTTCCAAAGTCAAGGAAAGTCAAACTCGACTCAAAAGTCAAGAAAAGTCAACGACGACTCAAAAGTCAAGAAAAGTCAACGACGACTCAAAAGTCAAGAAAAGTCAAAGACGACTCAAAAGTCAAGAAAAGTCAAAGACGACTCAAAAGTCAAGAAAAGTCAAACGCGACTCAAAAGTCAAGAAAAGTCAAACTCGACTTAAGACGGGATTTTCATGAAATCTCTCGGAAATTCCAAATACGAACTCGGAAATTCTAAATTCGACTCGGAACTTAAAATTCTAATTTAAAACTTAAATTTACTGAAAAGTTTTCGTAAAATATTTCTACTAGAAAAATAGGGTACATTTCCGGGTGTTACAATCACCCCACCTTTTAAAAAGTTTCGTCCTCGAAACTTGAGGGTAGAAAACTAAAGTATAAAGGATAAGAATCGGTTTTCAAAATTAATACGAAAAATTTTATAAGGGAAAATTTTTATGAAACGAGGTTCATCATGAAAACGGTTTAAGGAAATTTTTCATAAGTGCGAAACTCTATTTACGGATCACAAGAATGCTCGTCGCGAACGAGAACTCTAATTATCCAAATCAAATTAAAGTCGAAATAGTGAAATCGAGAATTCAAAACAAACGTTAGTAAGTGCAGGACTAGTCACCAGACGTCTCCAATAACAAGTCCAAACATCCAACCAAACGCAAAATCCAGGTATAAAAGCAAAAGAAATCTATTTTCTCCAAAAAGAGAGTACACAATCCATCTTTAGATTCCTTTGAAAAGTTAAATTAGAAATACGATATGGAAATTTGAAAGTTTTATCAAAGATAAAATCAAATAACAAGACATTACACGTACATAGAGCGACTCGAACTTCAAGTTCACAAATCACGCTAACAAAATATATACAAAACACACAAAAACAAAACAAATCGAACTCTTAGGGATATGAAGAATCACGATGAAGTCGGCACGAAGATCTACAAGAACTCGATAGTACTAACTCTACTGATACTCTAATCCTCAAGAGGATGTAATTTACCCAAGTTACACCTCAACATTTTCAATCATTAGACTTCTACTGAAACATTCCACACTCACGAAACTCGAGTAACAAATCCCAATTATTCGAATCTAATTAGAATCTACTAAGGTCCATCGGCACGGTAGACTCCACAACTAACAATCCACATGAAAGGAACTTACAATGAAATCCTTTAATCCAATTTACTTCAAACTCATTATCCTAAATTTACAATGAACTTTCTCATCCCCGAAAGTCAAAACACAATCAAGCATCAAACACAATTATCTAAGATTCAACTAGCCTCATCCAAAGTCTCACGACAAGGGAAAATCCACAATCCATTATCGGTTATAAGGATTCTTTAATACGCCATAACATCCTTAATTCGATCATTACTAAGCTCGAAGCCTCAAATATAAATAGTCACATTAGCAAACTATGGAGGTTACTAATCCTCAAGATAAATGGGTTCACCATTCTAACTCTATAATCCATAACAACCGAGCATTCATTATCCAAAGCTTGCAACGAACATTTCTCAATTTCAAACTATGATTCCTTAAGAATAAAAGAGAATTACTAATCCCAAACCGCAAATGACCAATCACTTGGAAATCAAACAACCATTCAAATCATCTATTTCATCTAAAACTCAAAATGAATCGATTTTCATTGATGACAAAACTCCTCAAACTTTGGGTACCAACTCAATTACCCTAAAGCAAAGTCTCTTTTAGAATCCACCAATTAGAGACATCTAATTCCCAAATGATATCCCAAGCAACCGTTATAATACCCAACATCAACAAACTATTATCATGATCAACTCAATTCTCAAAACAACACTACAATACCAAACTCCGAATCGAACATCACCAAGAGAGGATACATTATCACTATTAGGATTCATCCTAGAGCTTAAGTCTTATTTCTCATGATCAAATACAACCTGAACTTTGCTCAATCCAAAGACACATCTTCTAACTAAAGAATTCCAAAATACATTACTCTTACTCTCTGAGCCTTACAAACGGAATATCCAATCCACTAAGGAAAAGATGAAGCGGCAACGAGATAGGAAACGATAAGAAATCTCAAGGAGAACACGAGAATAAAATCAGGCACGAGATTAAAAGAGAGGAACGCTGAAAATAACGAGGGCAAGAAAGAGACAAAGCAGATAGTAGAGTTATGAAGATATCCGCGTAAGAAATAAGATACGAGTATGCGATTTCTTAAAGATCAATCTTTACAAAAGCATTCAAGAATGGAAATGAAAAGGAATGATGGCACGAGTAAGGGTTTAAGATTTAATCCACAAAGTTTCTCCTTTCAGACTTAGGGTGATATTAAAGCAACTCATCCCAAACAAAGGTCTCTTACAAGGGACCATCGTACCACAATCATCAAAGTAAGATACACCTAGATTTCAAATCGATTACAACCCAATTCATCCATCCTTTCATATCACACGGAATCCGAAATGCGGAATTGCAACTTAAGTATAAGAACACTCCTTTAGCTCAAATATTCAACACAACCTCAAAGGTTTCTTTAACCGAAGGACTAACAAATACTCCCTTATACTCGGTCATTTTCAACTCATATAGCCCACGAGTTCATTATTATCAAAGTACAACATCAAGCCAAACATCATCATTAACATCCCAAGGTATTTCCATCCTATATCACATCATCGAATCTCTCTCATATCTATAATCCTCAAGTAATATGGTTCAACTTACAACGAAACCTTACTACTCCAAACGAGTCTCCGATACCATAAGATAAGATCATATCTTTAAATTCAAGGACTATAGCCAAATGCTTTTCCACCAAGCCTATACTCACAAACACACAATAGGAAGCCATGCACAAGCAGTCGCTTAACCTCAAAAGTATTTCGCACCTCAAGATATCATTTAAAGCTTCTCATTTACACCACTTAGACATATCATAAGCATGGTCTTCAAAACAATACTACACTTTTAAGTCCAAAAGATTAAATTATTAATGAGTTAAGAAGTCCTATCCAACTCATTCAACTTACACCATCGAATATCATGAACTATTTACATACAAGTCATGACAAGCATTTATACACTAAAATCATCAAACATATTTTACCATACTTTCCTCAAGGATACCAACTCTCACCACCATGGGGTGAAATTA